>BEXV01000417.1:41401-108039 GCA_003118195.1 Hemicentrotus pulcherrimus
AATACACACGAATACTTTTATACTAGATGATCAACCTTTTCTGATAGATTCCACACCGTTTCTTTCACAATGCAATCACATGACCAGAACTCAACTTTATCTTTAAAAGGATTAATATCGAATTGAAGTCATGATATGCCAAGTTTATTTACCAGGAGGAATGTATACTTTGTACTGAGCTGTGCCTTCCTCTCTACTTCCAAATGCAAAGGAATTAGAACTGGCCGTCAACCAACGGAATAAATTCAGTTCCTCATAGCTGGCTATCGGTATAGTCACAACATTTTCTGTAAAAACAATTGATAATGGTAAAGAAGGGATTATGAAAATGTTCGTTTTTAGCACGAACGTCATCTGACATATATTGAAATATTGACACAGTATCAATTATTGCTGAAAGTCTTTTATTCTTTCTTGCTTAAATCAATAGACGACTGTATATGAAATAAAAGAAGGAATGTAGACGAGTGTCTAAGAACTTAAAGAAAGGACAGGTATCCAATAGTGTGTATGAGCCTTTCTGATAGGCCTATATCGATTAGTGTACAACAGACTACATCATTTTATAAGGTATAGTTCAATAGTACATTAAATTCACCGTCGTGCTTCATTTGCAATAATACCCCTCAAACAGTATGATACATATAACTGCACGTTGTCTGATATAACGTACAATACAGTACGTACTACCTCGCTTTGTGGTAAAATAAATCACAGATTTAAACTTCGATATAAATTTGCAAAATTCTGCTATTTTTCATTCATAACTATGCACATGTGTAAATTAGTTTGCTGTAAATTTTTTTTTTTTTTTTCTTCATTTCTTTGCAAATCCTGCATCTAATCTAAAAACAGGAAGTTACAGTGAAAATGTTTAAGAAATCTGTCCAATGAAGCTTCCTAAAATTTATATCTAGAAGTGCCACCGTGATATCGTCCCTTCTTTAAAAGAAAATAAGCATCATTTTCACGTACTTTGCTTCAGGTTAGCCTTAGTAGTGATCGAGTTGACAAGAGCACCATCAAGATTTGCTGTGATTATCAAGGACTGGTTGTGAGGAACCGACAAAATCGCGATGCCATCGGGTCCAGTGAAAGCCGAAGCTATTTTCGTTGTACCAAATTGTGACAAAGGATCGGCGACGAATGCCGAGATTTCTGTATCTGGTGCTACGGCATCTACAGAAGGATCCTCATGGCTAATGGCAACGACTGTCAGATTGATCAACGGTGGTACGTAGTCTTCAGCATTTATCAAGGAAATAAGAATTTTGGATGGGTATTGATGGAAACATGGATAATGAAGAAAGAAAATAATCATTGCCTAATAGGATGAAATTTATCATATTTTGTCAACAACAAAATAAAACTGGCTACGAGACTATACAGACTAACACTTATATAATTCTGATCACTGTTACTCTTGAAATCGTCAAAGATCACATCCGAACTGAAAAATTAATTGGATGAATTATAAATATCAACGGAAAGCTTATAAGCCATACATTACAATTATATCAATTATATGCAATTTTAGTGTCTGTCAGAGGAGTATCAGCTGCTCTCTGAAAACTCAAAATCTAAAGCTTTTAAAATCGGAAATTGTCGATCTAAAGACATCATCTCATGTGGAGTACGCATATTCCCAATGACTTAGCTTTAATCAAGCACGGCTCATCGCCGGTTAATGGATGAACCGATCGGGTCCACATGTTATGTCGTCACTGTTACTTGACCCCTGTTGACCCGTTCTTTGGAGGGGTGCGGAAAATGAGGTTTTAACTTGCTCTTGTGCAATAATGAAAGGTTAAATACGTTTATTCTTTTATATTTGTATTCTACATTCATTCAGTTTTCCATTTATATTTTTTAAAAAATATTAGATAGGGTCTTTAAGTACATAAAATGTAGATTCAACCTTACCTTAGATTTATCTATTTATCCATATTGTCTTAATCTCTCACTATCGTATTGATAGTGACGTATATACTATAATGGTACATGTATGTTAATCATAATTGTATAGATAAACATGTACATGTATAGCGAAAAACAATTGGATTCATTTTTAAACCGAGTTGAGCGTAAATGTGCTAGAAAAATAAACGCATGACTACAAAGGACGAAAGACTAGAAGGGGTAGGAAAGGATGAAAGAGAGAGAGAGAGAGAGAGAGAGCGAGCGTGAGAGAGAAAGAAGAGGCGTTCAATCAAATGTAAACTATTTTTTCAATCACTTTTGACCAGGCCTGAGGGGTACATCGGAAATATTGACCTAGCTAAGGTCATATTGCCCCGAGTCGAATACATGGGCAATATGATCAAGTACTGTATAATATAGATTGTATTACGGTCAACACCATAATTCACTTATTCATTATTACATACGATGAAAAAATGCTCTTCTCCTATTTAGTTGGCACATTCCCTCAGGCTGCCAATTGGATTTTGATAGATATCATATCAATTTATTTCACTTCAATTTAACTTTCAGTTTTCTACTCATAAATTCCTACTTCAAATCTTAAGAGGTTCTCCATTAATGGTTGTTCCAATATCTCCACGTGGACCAGGACCTGAATGATTATAAATAACAAGATAAATGCGACTACATCTCTAATATCCTTCTTCCTATATTTAGTTAGCGCATTCCTGCTACATATTAATCTGATTAACTGTTCCATTTAAACTCTCATCTTATGACTTGTCTCATAATTCCGCTTAATTTACCTCCCTGTGTTCATCTTATTCGTTGATTTTCACACGACATAATTTCTTTCATTCTGTCATCTGCAGGTATACACATCTGAGTACTAGTAATCATAATAATCCCTTATTGACCAATATCTGTGCCTCACGAAAACATTCTCTATATAATTCTCTAT
This sequence comes from Hemicentrotus pulcherrimus, assembly GCA_003118195.1. Taxonomy (NCBI): domain Eukaryota; kingdom Metazoa; phylum Echinodermata; class Echinoidea; order Camarodonta; family Strongylocentrotidae; genus Hemicentrotus; species Hemicentrotus pulcherrimus. The sequence continues at coordinate 44,286 of BEXV01000417.1, forward strand.
TTAAATTCCGGAAATAAACGTTTGCGATCATAATTTTTTGTTTAAGTATAATCAAATTAAATCAATATAAAAACTCACTCCGGCGAAATTAGTCATGTAGTTTTAAATCACTGACCTGCATTGAGCACATAAGAAGTTAATGGAAATAAACTGATAAAGAGATTGGGAAAGAGAGAGAGAGAGAGGGGGGGTGAAAAGAAAGGGTGGGGTTGAATCGTCGAGTACAATTCCAATTGTCTTCACTGAAGAACATAAAGAAAAATACTTTAACGCAAATACATCGCAATTCCTAATAACACAGATTAGAGGGGATACATTTTATTGTCACGAAACTTCCAAAATAGACTGAGCCACAAAATTTCAAACAATATATTTAGGTATTTATAATTTATTAATGCAATCACAATGATGGTAATTTACAAATTAAAAATAGACTTATATATCTCTTCCACGACTTCTAACCTTTAACTATAAAGATTTGTTAGATATCAAGGAAGTACAGATCGACGCCCATTGTTATATTAAATTAGGAAGTTTATAGAGAGCATTCATTTATTATATTGCATAATATGTTTTTTTTAATAGTTAATCGTTTATTTTTCTCATTCATCAATCTGTTTTCTCTTCATATATATCAATCTATTTTCCAATCGATCCATTGATCTATCAATCCATACGTGGCCGTGTGTACTTACATATAACTGTGACACCATCACCCGAGTAACCTTCAGGGCATTCTGCGCCTTCATATGGCCATACACACGGCTGTGTGTTCTTTTTTTTTTAAAGAAAGAAATATCACACCATATGTAAACATTTAATGGAGGATAATCCAGCAATGTACGTAATGCTGACTGTGACATGCCATTTTAAGAGGAACAGATGTTTGTGTGAATGTTTCATATCCTTGAAACGAAACAACCATTCTTCTTATAGAACCACAAGTAGCGTAAATTATACAATCACTAACAATTAACATTTACAGGAGATACAATGCTATAATAATATCACATTCAATGGAAATAACATTCCAAAAATAGTAGAATCTATGAGAAGGAGAAGTATGGATTAAGGCGATGTAGATTAATGTCGTGAAATAACTGTTAAGAGACATGGGTGGAAGGTTAAAAGGTAGTTACATAATGGGAAATAAAATATTTCCGAGCAAAATATTAAAAAATGTTAATAACATCTCAATGCATAGATTAGTGTAAACAAATCATTGCCATTAGCACGCATAAGATTGCAAGAAATTCACTACGATAGACAAAAAATAGTTACATACATCCCTTTGTAGAAATACAGCATGTGTACGAAAACCAAATATTTATAACTTATTATATACATTGCAATAATGCTGATTCAACCAACAAACTTCACATGATAAATGAGGGGAGGGGTCTAACTCCTGGATTTTTGTTTGCAGACGATAAACTATATTAATGGGGTTGTTTGTGGATGGGGAGAGGTAAAGAAAGTAACTCCTAGCATTTTGGAGTACCATATTACCCGCATAGGAGAAGGAGGATTCATGAAGTAGAGAAAGGAAGAAGGGAAGGGTGTATTCCTCATTGTGTGTCATGATTTCGATAATAATTATGATGATGACGATGTTGATAATGATGATGATGATGTTGATAATGATGATGATGATGATATTGATGACGAAGATGGTGATGATGATATTGATGAAGAAGATGGTGATGATGATGATGATGGTGGTGGACGTTTTGGTAATGGTAGTGGTGAAAGAGGTGGTGGTGGTAGGGGATCTGGTTGTGTTAATTGTTTAACTCTAATTATGATTACAAAACGATAAAATGATGAACCCAGATTTCTTAACTCAAACAGGTGAAAGGTCAACTAGGGCCAAAATCAAAAGTGAGACGTGTCCGAAAAGGACCTCATACAAAAAATGAAAGTCAATTACAAAACAAATTGTTTTAAAATCATTATTTACTGCAAAAACAAGGATTACTATTTACCTATATCAATTAAATTTTTGCCTCTCCCTCCGCCTTTTTTCTCCTATGTTCTTGGAAAAACTTGTATATTTATGATTAGTCACTAAAACTTGATACGTTATTACTCAAAATCATACCATTACTTTTGTAAGGGCCTTTCTTTTTTTAAATCGAAACAGCAGTTTGAATCATTGCAGCATGATAAATAGTATTAATAATGTTTTATTCCATTCCACTGAAACAAAGGTTAATCAATATAGGAGCCATACAATATAATCAAAGAGTTAAACGAAGAAATAACATTAACAAGCACCAATATTTTACATTGTATTTGATAAATCATTACACATTAACATATCTATACATATATGCTTCACCTCAGTAGAACGGCCTACAAATAGTGCGATATTTACCATGTAGTACAGAAATATCTACACAAATATTAGAATATTAAGGCCACTATAACCGAATTGAATGGCCCCTCCCGGGCCTTCCCTCAGTGATGCTATGCTCATAATTTCTATCACTTACGATCAGTGACATTATCGTCTGTATAATTACAGATCGTGGGGCTCGAATTTCGAAATTTTGCCTACTAAATGGCAATAACATCACTTGCGACTAAATCCTTAAATACCTCGAGTCCACAAAAGATTTAAATTAAGATATAAAAAATAAAGATAAAATGTTTACACAACTCGCATTCAAACTGAACGTCTGACATAAGTTATATATATCTTGATACGGGAAATTTTAGTTTTAGAGAAGAGCCCATGCACAGAAAAAGTTTTAAAAATCTATACCAATAGATTATTTACCCTATTTTTCAAGTGTACATATTTTACACCATATGTATATATTCAACACCATATGTAATATAAATATAAAGAAGGAATAGTATTCGACTGAGCTAACTATACCCATAGATACACATAACCACAACCTATATGTTTTATTTTTATCTTGAAAAAAGTTTTGAGCAATACTTGGGTCAGCAAAGAAGCAATTAGCACCAAAATGTACTTTACATAAATGGTTTTCGAATAAGTTGATCTCATTATAACTTCTGATACTATAATTCTTATATCTCCGAGTTTTAAAAGTCAGCAACCTGTTGTTTCTTTTGACTTGATGAACGACGTCGCCTCCTCTTCTTGGCAGAGCCAGCTGAATTTGTGCATTTGACAGGTTTATCGGACCATAAGCCGCAATCAAGGCATGTTCTGTACCCCTCTCCTTCTTGTGTTCGATCCATATCACAGGTGTATTGCACGACGTCAGAGTACTTGTTACCGTTGAGAGAATGGACAGCAAATTCAACCTCACCAGGATCTGGACACGTTATGTTACCTACAGGAAAAACAAAAACAAATAAGACACAACATAAATGAGAAGTACAGACATTATTGGTTCATTTTTCAGATATAATGATAATTTTAGTTATGTAATAAACGATTTACGATATAACCATAAAATAACTAGTTGAATATTACCAGTCGAAATCATGTATTCCTATGAAAGTTAAAAGAACTATTAATCTTAAAAAGATAACTTCATGATTTCAGCTAAATACTGATTTATTCACATCACTGGCCATTTAAATTTAATATGAAGTATTTCTTCTAAGACCTACAGAATATCTTGGTCTAATGTTTTTTTCTTCAATAAAACGCAAAAATATATCTAACCAGCAAGTTTGAATTCATGCTACCTGTTGCCCTCTATTTTCAGTCGGGGATTTGGTTTACGTACATCTAAACATTTACCATCAAGTATTGCATTTCCACAGCATTGTCGTTTGTGCGTGTACAAACATAAGCGTACTATAATATGTTAAAGATAACAAATTGACCACCTACTTGCTAGGGGTGGAAGCATGAGGGTGACTTCCCTACAGACGTCCAATGGGAGGAGGGGATCAGGGATGACCGAAGGTATGTCGGCATCGGCATTGTCAAATGCAGCCGTTAGTAGGGTACTGGACACTTTAACTCTCTCCATGGCGCAAACTGCTTCGAGGGTGACAGTTATTCCGTGTTTGAAGTTAAAGAAGGCCTCTGCATATCGGTCGGTTGTTCTTGCACTCGAGAAACCATAATCTTCACCAGTAAGTCTGAAAGCAAATGGGAATAAGTAAAGCAAGAAAACATGAATCTATTTCTTGAAGTGTTAACCTAAACGACAAGTATTCAATATTTAGCGTCTGAAATAACTTCGCATAATTTTGTTTATCAAAGAACCGGTCAATCTTAAATGTTGAATTGATATAGTATCAATAACAGTCTATCTCTCTTCTTGTGTTGCAACTAATGCCAACTTCATTGAGGTAAATACCTTATTTGCTCGTGAAAGGAGAAATGATTATTTTCCACCAGTTATAAATTACAAACCTACGAAAGGGCTCGTCATACGAAAAGAAAAAATGAAAGAGATTTTGTGGAAAATAGGTTGAAGACTCACTGTATTCTGATGCCAGGTACAGGGAGGTTACAGGCTCCATCCAGACAAGTCTTGACCTTTACACAGCTGGTTTGTTCCTGCGGTTTGGCTGCTGCCCACCACGTAAAATGCGTTGCTTCGTAATTCCACACCAACATGTCAGTATCCTGATCTTGCTCAATAATACCAGTGCCGTCTTTAACCCATACACCTGCAGACGTAAATAAAATGAACAAGAAATTTCATGAACGATTATTAATATCGTGACCAAACTTGACTCTATACCCATTTTTATATTTCATCTAGCACTGTTTTGAATTATACGAATAATTTTGATGCATCTTCTCATTATTCCTTGTATTGAATGAAGCTAATTAACTAGGTGAAGTTAATCAAAAGTAGCACAGAATATGTAGAGAAAGATTTGGAAGCCAAAGGATCTGAAAGACTAATAAATAGCAATAACAGAAGAACAGTTCGAATATATTATAATCGCATTGATATTTAAAAAAAAAAAAGTTTAATGTGAACTATTTACAACCTAGAACATAGATTTCATCTATCACTGCTAAGGATCATACAAATAATTTTGATGCATCTTCTAATTATACCTTGAATGAAGCTAATTAACTAGGTGAAGTTAATCAAAAGTAGCACAGAATATGTAGAGAAAGATTTGGAAGCCAAAGGATCTGAAAGACTAATAAATAGCAATAACAGAAGAACAGTTCGAATATATTATAATCGCATTGATATTTAAAAAAAAAATTAATGTGAACTGAATACAACCTAGAAATTACATGAAATTACAAAGGTAAACACATTATTCCCTGCAAAAGAGAAACTACATTTTTTTGAAAGTATGAATATAAAAAGATATTTACCATGCTCTTCATTGAAGTACCAAGCATCCATAATATCACCGGCACTAAACTCATCGGAAAGACTAGTGATAGGGATTGTTATAGTAACTGGTTGTGTTATCGTCGCAGATCTAAAAGATGCTGAAGTCTCAAATACATTAAGCTCCATAACGCCAGCTATGTCAAGGGCCACCAATTCTGCTCTTGCTGAAATGTTCAAAGACAAAGAGTTACGGTTAAGGATATCAAAAGTTCACTTTGAATAAATCAAAATACATGGCAATCAATATGACTTACGAATTAATACACGTTTACAACAGTGTTTATTTATGGGTTACATGAATTTTGGTCTCACTTTCTTATAAATCTTCATGTACACTGTATCCCTAGCCCCAAATCTCTCTGTGTCTCTTACTTGCTCCATTCTCTCTGAATCTTGACTCTAAACTCACCCATTTTCCGCCCCTTCCTTCATCCATGCTTATGAAAATTATTTCTCAATTACTGTATAACTTAGATTGCATTACGGTCGACTCCATAATTCACTTATTCATTAATGGCAATTATATGTGACAAAAATATAAACTGCTATTCTCCCATTTATTTTTTAAGTATATATTAATCAGCCCTCAGGCTGCAAAGTGGATTTCGTCGTTATATTATCACTTAGGTTCAGTTCAATTTTTTTACTTAACAATTCCTACTTCAAATCTTACCAGGATCTCCATTAATGGTTGTTCCAATATCTCCACGTGGACCAGGACCTGAATGATTAAGAATAACAATATAAATGCGATTACATCTCCAATATCCCTTTGTCTATATTCACTTAGCGCATGCGCTGCTCCATAATGTATCAAATTAACTGGTCATTTTAACTCTCATCTAATGACCCGTCTGTATATTCCGCCTCATTTACCTCCTTGTGCTAATCATACTTGTAGATTTGCACACGTCAGAACATTTCTGTGAATTAGTAAACCGGAAGGTACGTAACTTGATACTCATAAAAATCCATTATTGACCTCCGAGACCTTAGATCAACATTACCTAATATCTGTGCCTCATCAGGACACTCTATTTACAATAAATAAACTTATGGTAGTAACAATTCAAATCACATAACAACTATTTCTGGCATAGTTGAAGTTTTAAAATTACTGACCTGCATTGAGCACAGCAATTGGTTCTGGGGCATGTTCAAACTGCTCTGGGACGGTGAGATTGACGCCATAGAACTCGATTTGTACAAGTCGTCTGTTCCTAACACGTAGACCACCTGAAAAAAATCACAGAAACAATTTCCACATTCAGTAAGACATTTAGGAAACCTTCCAATAAAGAGGACCTTCCTATGGGTTAAAAAATGTACATGACATTGATATAGGCCTTACCAGAAACCTATAAACAGATGTCAACTTTCTTTCTTATACTATCTTTTTTGATGGTATGGTGGCAAATCCCACCGCTGCCACTATGTTGAATGATCGGATAGACTGATAAATGAAAGGTCATTGATAAATAGTATTTAAACAGAAACAACCATCATGCAATTTTTTTCATTTAGGTTACCCTTTGCGAATCAATGCTTCATTGTATATATATATATATATATATCAAGACAATATTGAAGATGATGATATAGTACCATAACTAAAAATGACATGACGAAATATGTAAATTGAAACGAGGTAGTGATAATACACAGAATGGAACACTTCTGTCCCCGAAGGACCAATTTCTACCGTGACAGGTTTCAAGCCTTATTAATTACATGTTTTTGCCATATATTGAGTGGAGAAAAAGAATCATATGGACCAATCCATATTTTGATCACTTTATTTGCTATTGTCCAATAAATATATATTTATACATTAAAACTTCATTACTTAATCTTTCTTTACAAGAGAGCGAAGAATTACAAAAGGTCTTTAAAAAACATTCATATCAAAAGGAAGTCATGTTATGCCAAATCTATTTACCAGCAGGAATGGATACTTTGTACTGAGCTGTGCCCTCCGTTCCTCCAAATGCAAATGAATTAGAACTGGCCGTCAACCAACGGAATAAATTCAGTTCCTCATAGCTGGCTATCGGTATAGTCACAATATTTTCTGTAGAAACAAATGATAAAGGTAAAAAGGGGAATGTAAAAGTGTTCTTTTTTAGCGTGATGGATATTGAAATATTTACATAGTATCAATCATTTCTGGAAAATTCTTATACTTTCTATATTCATAATTTACTTAAATCACTAGACGACTGTATATGAAATGAAAGAAGGAATATTGAGGAGTGTCGATGAAAAAAAAGGGACAATATCCAATGATGTGGACAGTTATGCCATTCTGGGCCTTGTTGCCTCAAACTTGGCATTGATGGTAACTTTATCATTACTAGTTACTTCAATGGAAACCTTGATTTGATTGGCTGTTGAGTGATGTTGCTATGGTAGTTAATATTGATAGCAAAGTTACCATCAGTGGTAAGTAATATGGAACATTGCTCACGTGATATATGTATATCGATCATTACCATAGACTACATGGTTCATAAGGTATAGTTCCGAAGTACATGTATAATAATATCCCTTGAACAAGATAAAAAAGGGAAACGCTCTCGGCGGTCTCGCCTGCATTACGCAATTCGATATGATGAAAAATTGAGGTTGGAACATTATTCATAGGCAGGATGGCACATTAGCAGACCCAACAATTGAAATCCTCTGAATATAATCAGCATTTTGAAGTGAATATTGACCAAGAATCATCAGAAGAATATTTACTATTGATTGTACCAGGATCGATAACTTGAATGAAATATCAACTAATTTTTTAAAACTGATTGATTAATTCTAATATTAACTTTTGTGAAAACATTATTCAAGTCTACTGACCTAAAATGACCTTTGACCTTGTGACCTGGAATTTGTGTCATATGATTTGTGGTACTTGATAACCGTTGGGTACAAGTTTCATGGAATTTGAACAAACAATTTTAAAATTTGCTAAAAATTCAAAATCTTGAAGTTGATGCCACAACAAAGTCTAAGCTTGTTGACCTTAAATGACCTTTGACCTCAACTTAGTAACCTGAAATTCTACTTACATGATTGGGGATACTTGATCATCCTAAAGTCCAAGTTTCATTGACTAAGAACTTATACTTTCAAAATTATATCAAAAATACAAAACTTAACCTTAGGTTAAGTTTTCGATGATGATGCCACAACATAGTCCAAGTCTGTTGACCTGAAATGACCTATGACTTTGACTTTGTGACCTGAAATTCTACTCACATGATAAAGGGTACTTGATAATCATATAGTCTAAGTTTCAACGATTAAGAACTTATACTCAAAAAATTATTTCAAAAATTCAAAAACTTAACCTTAGGTTAAGTTTTTGATGTTGACACCGCCGCTGTCGACGACGCCGTCACCGGAAAAGCGGAGCCTATATGTCTCGCTTTTTGCTACGCAGGCGAGACAATAAATTATAGACCTGTCAAAAACTGTTTGATACAATAAGGAGAAACGTATTAGTTTACGACCTCGCTTTGGCGTGAAATAAGTCTGAGATTGACAGTTTGATATAAATTTGTAAAAATTCTGCCATTTTCATTCATATGCACATGTGTAAGTTATTTTTCTGACTTTATTTGTCGTTTGTTTGGATGTTTTTTTTAATTTATATGCAGATCCTGCATCTGAACGAAATAGAGGGAGTTACAGTGAAAAAGTTAAAGAAATCTGTCCAATGAAGCTTCCTAACACGTATAAATCCGTTATATCTAGACGTGCCACTGTGACCTCTTCCCTTCTTAAATACTAGAAAGGAAACAATCTAAACTTATTCAAAATTCAATCTCAATATGAAAGCATCATTTCCACGTACTTTGCTTCAGGTTAGCCTTAGTAGTGATCGAGTTGACAAGAGCACCCTCAAGATTTGCTGTGATGATCAAGGACTGGTTGTGAGGAACTGACAAAACGGCGATGCCATCGGGTCCGGTGAAGGCTGAAGCTACCATCGTGGTACCAAATCGTGCCAGAGGATCAGCGACGAATGCCGAGATTTCTGTATCAAGTGCTACAGCATCTTCAGTAGGATCATAATGGTCGATGGCAATGACTGTCAGATTGATCAACGGTGGTACGTAGTCTTCTGCATCATCAAGGAAATAAGAATTGTGGATGGGTATTGATGAAAACATGGACAATGGAGAAAGAAACTAATCATTGTCAATAAAAATATAAAAGACGGGCTGCGAGGCTAAACAGATTAGCATTTACACAATTCTCATCATTGTTACTCTTAAATATTGTCTAAATGTCTCGTATTGATAGTGAAGTTGTATTATAACATTGATTAATTCTAAATGGTAACTATCTCTTATCTGCATATATCTGGTAAGACATTCCTATATCATCCAGTCGTTCCTTCATCTTTCTTTCCATCTATCCATCTATCCATTCAATTCTTCATTTATTCATCCATGAATAAACGGTTTTACAAAACTTGCTCCTGCTAACTGAACTCTAAACTTCAACCTTGGACCTATCACTCTACCTGACCGTAGCCTTAACCTTAAAGCCCCACTGCACTACTTATAGCTACTTGCGCCCTCTATACAGCCAACAATGCCTAAGTGGTACCAGTTGATCCCCCATGATGCCCTTTTTCTTTTGTAATTGAGAGCTGATTTGTTGAGATAACCACCTGCCAGTGACCTTGCAGTGAGGTCTAATCCCTCCATGCCAAACTAGTGCAGAGGGGCTTTGAATCCAATGGCAACAGTATACCTAACCCTATACCTTTGGAGAATAAATCATGGAGCAATTGTCGCGGAAGCAGGAGTTGGGTCTCCTTAAGCTCATCCAAATGGTTGGTGTACTTACTGATACAGTCGATACCATCACCGGAGAAGTCTTCAGGGCATTCTCCGCATTCGTATAGCCTTACAAACGGCTGGGTGTAGTCTACCATGGTGGGATCAACATCCATGCATTCTACACCAGGGAAACAGGGATCATCTGCACATGACCGATCATCTGTATAAATCGGTGAGATATATAGATAAAATATATGGTTCATGCATATATACTTCTTCCAAGACCCTGGATACATATACAATTGTGTACGGTCTTGAGTGCAATGGTGTGTAAAGAATGGGGGCATGGCCGAGATGTGCTCCAATGCTCCAATTAATTCAAAGCATGTCATGATTATGCTGTGATTTATGAAGATCACAGACACGCAAGCATATAATACATTAACCCTAAGATGCAAGTGCTGTGATATTACTAGTCAGTGACTTAAAGGTTACATCTTGGAGAACAGTATATGAAGGATAGCAATAGACAAGAGCTTTGGAATAAAAACTTACCGAGCTGTGCGCAGTGCGTCCCATTTCCAAAATGGCCTTCAACGCAGACACATGTGTAGCCACCTATCTCATTTTCACATGAGGCATTGTTATGGCAATCATAATCTCCAGTACCACACTCGTCGATATCTAAAAAAAAATGAAGAAATCAGAAATTAATAAGATAAAGAGGATTTAACAAAACAATTTAACACAGTGAGTTTTATTTTTTGAATACAATTTTCTTTTATTCATTTAATGGAAAATATACGAATTGTTTAATCTCTATCGCAAACAGATGACAAATTTCACAATTCTTCTTCATCTTCATATTAGTAAGAAGAATGAAAACTGACACTGAAGACCACAGGTTTACTGTAACCTTCTTGAAGGAAGAACACTTATAGGGATCTAACTGCTAACAAGATTTCTCATAAGTCATTGCATAACCATGGATTAGTAAAGTAGGTATCCTAGAAGGGGAGATGGACGGTACACAGGAAAGAGTTAGACCGAGTATCGGGATGGTGTCATACTTGGTATCAATCTTACCGAGACAGACTTCACCATCACCTAGGTATCCACCGGGGCAGTCTCCGCAGAGGTAGAACTTGATGATGTCCTCAGGAGTGGCAGTGAGTAAATCAATCTTATCCAGGACATCCGAACGACTCAGGTTGGTACAATCAACACCTTCAAAGCATGGGCCATCGGCGGTGCAGTAGGTTTGGTCTGGAAAACAAGGTGATTTAAGTAAATACAAATATTAAAAATCTACCGATTGCAATCATAGCCTTGTTGTGGAACTGTTTATTGATTGGTCTAATATCAACATTTTCTCATTATGATTATAGTAACAGTACGTTAGGTGTTACAGCTGGTAAAACCATAGATTTTTACTACAAGTTTTCACTGATATCCGAATACCAGAATTTTGATTAGGTTTGAAGGCATAGTAGTATTATACACTTTTAAACCTTAAACAACGGATTCACTGAACAAAGTCAATACCATAGCAGTAGATGCATCACATTCACACTTAAATAATAACCAAAATAACTGGAAAAAAATTCAATACCATAATATAGCAACAGATGCACTACATCAACACTTAACAAATAACCAAATTACTACAATTCGACAAATCTATGATACTATGATGGTCTCACAAGCGTGAATTGGATTAGATATCAAAGTAAACTTAATTTATTGATGCTCTCACCCATTGGAATGCAAGTCTTGCCGTTTCCATGATGACCGTCCATACATACACATTCAAAAGCTCCAGGAAGATTGAAACACATGGCGAAGGGATGGCATTCATAAAAGCCTTCATCGCACTCATCAATATCTGTGAAACAAGAAATGAAAATTAACATGAACTTTGGATCGAAAATGTCTTGTATAAAATGAGGGGTTATTCAGCAAAGAAGGGAATACATCTCCAAGAGAAGTAATAACCAGAGAAAAACTAATGTAGTACAAGACAAGAAAGGGAGTATTAAGAGGAGCAAAGGTTTCAAGTGACAGCAGTCTTAATGAGATCAATTAATGATAATTTATTCATGCTTAATGGTAAGAAAGCAAGTGTTTGCTTTTAAACGAATACTCAATGGAACTGCAGCCTATAAGTCTTTACTAGCAAGTTGTTAACTGTGAATTAATGCCAAATGGCACTAATTCGGAATCCACGACTTCCCAGTCATGAAAATACCTCTGCTTTACTGGTGATCCCTTGGCCTCGTCCAGTATAAAAGAGACGAAATATTGGAGAATAAAATTAAATAAGTGGTCGCAGGAGTGGTATGTAAGATGGAGGAAATATCCGAGGGTGTAACCTTACCATTACATTTGACACCATCACCGCGGTAGCCTGGTGGACAAACTCCGCAGGTATATTGCAGAATGATTTCAGGTGGATTGTCCAGATCTGTGTTTGACACGACTTCCCTGCGGATTAGGTCAGAACAATCAACACCAGGGAAGCAAGGGTTATCACTGCACCTTGTTGGGTCTAAAAATAAATTAGAAATAAAGAGAAATTTTCGGCTGGTGTGAATTACATCATTGACAAGTTTTAACGTTGAGTTTCAGTCTTATAAACATTGCATCCCTTAACAAAAATGAAACCCCAATTCCAAAGCTTATTGTGAACAAAGTATGAGCTGTATATGAAAATAGTTCCATGCTTTTTCATTAAAAGTAGAAGAACATAGTGTACTATACTTGCAAACGATACATTGATTATATTAATCCATAAACGCCATACCAAACAATAATGTTCTGAAAATGGCATATCAAAATTATTTATGCTAGATCTTGGTAACAGGGATCAAAACATAACTTTATCCTTTGTTGTTCCAGCTTACCAACAGGAATACAGACTGGCCCGTTTCCATAGAAACCTCGATTACAGACGCAGTCGTAAGTACCAAGTAAGTTGTTGCAAGTGGCATTATCGTGACATTCGTCGATTTCCAGTAAACATTCATCAACATCTGAAAACAGAAAAGAGAGAACAAAATTATTTAATGAGACTATATTCCTTGCAACAACACATGAAAATCAATAGCGAATCATAAATGTAAAAATGTGTTGTTTGTAATGGTGAAGCAGTAAGATTTAATTGAGATATTTATACATAAAACGTTCATACCTTCGCAAAACGTTCCATTGCCAACATAACCCTGAGGACACGCATCACATTCGTAGAGTCTGATGATAGATGGAGGGGATGTAATGTCGACGGCATCTAAGACGGTACCACGATCTAAGTCATTGCACTGTGTACCGGGGAAGCATGGCAGATCAGAACATCTTGTTGGATCTTCAAGAAGGAAAATATGGAATCATTAATATAAAGAAGTCACTTGAGTGAAATGTGAATATGAATCGTTAATTGGGTCGATAAAAACGAAGATTACAGCTCAAAATATTGTGAGAAATTATTTTTTTATAAATTACACCTCTGTCTGTTTTTTTTCTTTCTTCCCCATTTCTCACACACACTCTCTCTCTCTCTCTCTCTCTCTCTCCCACACATACTTTTTCTTGCAAATTGGCAGAGCACACATGCACTTACACACACGCACCCAACGTAAACGCACGCACACACTGAAGTAGCCCTCCTTGATTTCCTATTTTTCAAATGTACTCAGAAAATTTCAAACAGACTACAAAAAAACACACATCAAAGGTGAAGATTCACTAAAACGTCTTTCAAACTTTTAAAAATATCAATTTCTAGGGGTGTCAATTATTCCTATCCAGAGGATAGGTCTTAAAATAGTTCACAAGATCAATACCTAAATCTCCTTCATTGAGACAGATTGATTTGTTGTTGTTTATGTCATTGTCATTGTTGTTGTTATTAACTTACCAATGCGTATACAGACTTTGCCATCCCCATAGTATCCCTCGTTGCAGGTGCACATGTATGTTCCGGGTAGATTTATGCACTGAGCGTTGGTAGCACATTCAAACGTATTCTCAGCACATTCATCAATATCTGAAGAAAAAGTAACAAATTACAGAGACGACAATTTCAATGTAATTCTATAGCCTCAACGATGTTGTCAGTTTCATATTCAAATCAAATAACTCAACAACAATCAAGGAGGGGTAATGTATTTTTGAAAGCGTTGGGATTATAAAAAACACATGTCTCTTGGAATTAAATTTGTGAATTTAATTCAAATGAAATTGAATTGAGGGAATGGAATCGGTCTTTCAAATTCTGTTGTTGTTGAACAAATAGTCTATTTATTGATGCCGAAAATAATTCCTATGATTAGTGTCATTATATACAAAGCAACGGCTGGATTGGAAAAATGATATCAGTACTCCATTTAGGTTCCTGAAAGGGTAATATCAGTATTCTTTTTAAAATAAAAACAACGATGAATCCTTGATTGTGTTAACAAGCTTTCACCATTGACTAGATATCAATATTTCAATTTCAAACTTTCCAATGTAAGATGAATACGTCAACCTACCGACACAATTCTCTCCATCACCATGGTAACCCTCTGGACAGTCACCACATTTATACAATGTGATGACGTTATTGGTAGGATTCTTGAGGTCAACGTTAGCGAGAACAACCTCGAGATCGAGGTCAGTACAAACAACGCCTTCCGAACATGGCCGATTTGCACACGATGTCGGGTCTATATACAATGATTAAACAAAAAGTATGTTCAGGAAATATGCACTTTTAAAGTGATATATTTTTATATGAGGTTGTTAATGACGTCCAAAATAGTTAACCCACTTCCCGAAACATTTGGTTTTCTTTTGGCTTAGTGTTTCAAATATATCCCTGTCACAGTCACTGATCATTTAGTAGTACGGTAAACAAATATTCTCTATTACAGTTAGAAGATCAATATTCAAATATCTTACTTTACGAATTGAAACAAAAGTTAGTCACTTTTGTTTTTTTTAATGAAATAAATTTTCCCTATTTATAAAAAAGCTTTTCTAAAAGTGTATTTGGACTCAACGGCAAATGTGATTTTGTTTGTCTTCTATGAATGACACATCAAACGTCTCATGTGACATGTTTCCAATCCTGGCTGTAAATAGATATGAACGTTTATTAGCAAAGTTATGAAATACCTAATAACATTAATTTCTTGCTCATTATATAATTGTAATGCCACTTTAGCATTTCACGAATACTCTTCGAAATCTCTATCCGTACAACCCCATCATTCGATTCTTACCTATTTCAATACAAACTTGGCCGTTTCCGAAAAAGCCAGGGTTGCACTCGCACCTGTAGGAGCCTGGATTGTTGATACAGATTGCATTTGCATCACAATCATTTGTGAATTCAGTAGCGCATTCATCGACATCTGGAATAGAAATATAAAGTATTCCTTTTCATCGTCAAGTAAAAAAATATATACCAATTACAAGGTTGCTGGTGATAACAAATTATTCAACTGAGGTGTAAATATTGTTATCATGATCAAATAAATTAGATTCAATGACAGCATTGACCCAAGAGATTATAAACAAAGGAAAATATCGTAAATAATATTGCTAGTGATATTCGTTTGTCTCGCAACGAATATCACTAGCGATATTATTTTCGATACTACATCCGCAATGAGTAATATATTTAGCATTAAAAACAAAATATCTTCAAAATCTATAATCTATAATCTATAATGTTGGTTCTTAATTGGAGGGTGTAAAGCAGATAAAAAAATTAACATTCCAAATGTTACTACAAAACTATAGCTATACAAATTTAGAATAGTATGAAAGGATGAAGCAGTGGAACAAAAATGCTCCAATTTTTTTGTTGCTCTTGTTTTTGTTGATCTTGTTGTTGTTGATAACTTACCAACGCATTGGGGGAAGGGATCTGACCACAGTCCCATTTCACACACGCTGTTAAGTGAGCCAACCATGAGGAAACCATCGTTACAATCAAAGGCTACAAGATCACCATCACGGTACTCATCCCCTACAAGGGGAGCTGGTATCATCTGACCATTCACCATTCCTTCATCCACGGTGCAATCTTCATCAAGAAACAACATATATGTAGAATAAAATTTGTTATGAACCTCATGTCTTATATTGCTCATCGATATTGTCATAAACTACAAATATTTTTAATCAAACATAAAATATGGAGAAAAAATGGTTTCGAACCGCCCATCTGATATTGTATGAGAAATCTAACATGGGTTTCAAACACCAACGAATCTGCGTTGATATTTTAAACTCAAATTACTAATGTAAACGTATAATTTTCTTACAAGTTTAGGCACTGAATCTCACTGTAAAACACAAAGGACGGTGAGCATTCCGTTCAATGTAAAATTATCAAGAGTATGAAACGAAATCAACAAGAACCGCACCTTTTTTTAATTCTTCAACTACAAATTATATAATAGATAAAAAGGAGCGAAAATTAATAATGACCTGACAAAAAGGGGTATGTCCAAATAACATTTAAAACATATAAAAACATAGTGACATTGGGTTCATCTTTCAAGACCTATCTTTACCTAACGGTCCCTGTACCTGTATGACATATTTTGTCTATTTTAGGTCACCTAGAGGGTGAATCAGTGACATAACAGTTGAGTGATTCGTTCATCTTTGGCTCCTGGCCAGTAAAGGAAATGAACCAGTCACCTGTGGTAGAATTAAATGTCACTTACATAGAGAGAAGCACATGATACCGCTGCCGGTGAACCGAGGATTACAGGTGCATCTATAAGAACCTGGTACATTCACACAGGTGGCAAACTCGTGACAGGCGGCATCTCCTGTTTGACATTCGTCGATATCTGCAACAATAACACGGAATAGTTTTTAAAAATGAGTAGGCATGATATCGCTAAGACTCATCAAAAATACTTTCTGCAAACATCATGACCCAAATTTAAACTGACGGCTTTATACTTGACCTAATCAAACGTTAATGCTTTGTTGAACAACGACCACAATAAGATAGGTCTCAATAAAGGTCATGAGGTCTAAAGCAGGGTGAAAAGTTTAATTCTTGAATCATTGTATTCTAACATATCAAAAGATTGAAAGTTAAACATGTGAAATGTGATACATTAGCTGATATGATAAGGAGAGATATATAGAGCAAGGAAAGAAGAAAAAAGATAGGGGAAACTAAGAGGAAAAGGGGGTAGAGGAGGGACAGGGGAGATACAGACAGGCTGACAGAAAGACAGATGTAGACAAAGAGAGAGAGATAGACAAACAGACAATAAGAGAACGAGGATGAGAGGAAATGAGAGAGTAGGAGAGAGGGGGAAAAAGTATGAGAGAGAGAGAGAGAGAGAGAGAGACGGAGAGAGAGAGAGTGAGAAGGAAAGAGGGGGCAGAAATGAGAAGGGGGTATTAAATAAGGGAAGCGGTAAATGATAACTGAAAAGTTAGGCGCTTGTCAATCCGTGTATCATCGACATTGAATCTAATTGAGAGTGACATTGATGTGTCCGAAGCCATGATCCAGACACAACACAGCAAGTGACACAGATGTTTAAAAAAGAAACAGGGCAATCAAAAGACACACAAAACTAGGAACAAACTAGCCACTTCCTGCCCTGTGTTCTTCCCTCTCATAATCATCATCCTAAAACTTAAATACTCGCTACTATTCCTACGAGTAATAGAAAGGTTGTGGGGAACAAATTGATTAATTTTCATCAAGTGAGACTACTTTCTTGTACCCGACACGCGAGGTCGCGTGCAGTTTTAATAAGGTTAAGCCGCGGAAGAGGAGTGTTGGAAACACTCTCGGAAATATTTTTCGAAATCGCCGAAATCATATGATTAATCCTATTGTGAAAATGTATTTATGAAATCCGCTAATAATATGGTATTGCTATCGAACAGATGACCTCTTATCAAAATTTGAATGAGAGAACGCACTAAGATACTCTAGTTAAAACAGCTGATGTCGCTTGGCACGCGTTGCATACATTAACAGGGAAATGACTTATCGTTCAACTCAATATGAATATCAGAAGGATAATGTGTGGAAGCAATAAACGATAGTCTGCGAGGACTGTTTGAGTAAAGGGTGTATCATAAAATACTCTCCGAATATGAGTTGAATATGAGTTCAAGAAAGATAGCGTGCACAAAAGGATTATCATTAACATTTTCACATGCCCCGACTTTAGGTGTATTTCAAATTAAGAGACATTACGAAATATGGACAAGTATAAACTGTGGGTATGAGCATAGATACTTGGTGCAAGTTGATATATAATTAACTAAATGTACTGAAATGTTTTTCTTTTAGCACTCTGTATAATGTCACGACAGCTTTGCAGTGCTAAACACCACTGACAGGCACTGTACATGACGAGAACCCCACCTAGTGATATTATATGTTAATGACAGACATACGGCCGAACCAATAATATAACCACTGGCGTTTATCTAGGGGACGTCAGGAGGGCACGTCAGGAGGGCACGTCAGGAGGGCACGTGCCCGGGTGGCAATTGCGGGGGCGCAAAAAAGGAAGATGGTTAAGTAAAGGGGAGAAAAGGGAGGTGAAGTCCTTAAGGATTATGCGCCCCCGAAACGAAAAGCATTTGTATTAGAAACATAATTTTTTAGGGTTTAAGATTTGTTCATTCTAAAGCTTGGTCGCTTTACTCCCTCGCATGCATGTGTTGCTTCAGGATCTCGAAATTTTACGCAAAAATATAATTTGTAACGTCTAAAAAGCGTTTTAAACAGCAAGAACATTTTGTAATTCTCGTTGATATCGCGCCTTAATATACAGCACTGTAAAAGTGGAAAATGGGAATGTTCAGCATTTAATATAAAACTTAACTTTCTGTTACCTTGCATAATATTTAGACCATGGCATATTCTTTCGTTAATTTTGCTCCAGACGGCAAAATACCTAGAAACGCCACTGAATATAACAGTTAATAAACTATAACAACCCCATTGTACAACATCAAAACACTGTGATTTAACATTAATGACAGATTCATGTATAGATGGAAGTGGTATTTGCCTCAGTTTGACGTGATGTTTACAGTTCAAAAAAATATACAACTGTCACAAAGTATTGAAAAATGTCTAAATTTCTACTCTCTAGGCCTATTTTAAACAATACTAGTAGTCAGAATGGGGAAGAAATCGAAAAGATTGTACTTCCTACTTTAGTTCAGAGGCAACGTATTTCTCAATCTCTGTTATTGTTGAACAATATACCTAAATATATCCCTTATCATTCAACATTTTTATGCATAAAGAAGGCTTCTTCGTAAATGTACATTTCCATTCATGAATATAAACTATTATTAGGAACTTATTTTAGGGTATATTTATAAATATGATATTATATAAGACGGGATTATAGATTCATCGTGAAGTGAATTTAGTTCTTCACACATTATTACGCCTTGAGAGGCCTTCTCGTTAACATTTAAACTAGTGATCATTTATATCGCCTAATCCTTGACTCCTCATTAACCCTGTGATGTATATATGAAGACAGGTCATTTATCACACAGTGAAACCATTTCATTTGCTTGGTATAAAATGGAATATATTGATGGCGTCAGGGTATAGGACCGATTGAGAGCACGACAGCTCACCGTATCGTTATAGCTACTCATTATGGTTTCCACTGAGAAGGAGGGTTTACGTCGAGCACATCCATTTTACAAATTACAGGGTAAACTAATCAAATCATGTTCGACTTATTTTTTATTCCCGATTGAGTAATTTAATCTGATCATGTTCTATTTTTAGAATTTTAGGAATAGTCAATAAGGGGGTGGTAACCACGCCCATTGATTTTTGTCGTCACAGTGTAAATGAATTCCGACATAATCTTCCCCTTATTAAAGATGGTCTAGTTACGGTCCTGAGAATGGGTTGTAGTAGAATGGATGTCCATTAAAGAGTTCATTTTGGGCAGTAGTAAAGGAAGAATGATAAACATGATACGGTAGGAGCATGAAGGTGTGGTATGGTTAGATGGGTGTGGTTGGTTAGGGTGTAGAATCACTTAGTGTAGCCCTCCAATGGTACTCGGAGTGTGAAATAGTGGGAGATGTCCTGGTATAGGAGACGTTTATCCACTTACCGGCGCATACAGGCAGTTCAGCAGTCCACATCCCTTTGAGGCAGGTGCTAAGAGAGGATCCCTGTAGGTTATAGCCAAGCTGACACTCAAAGGTGATAATGGTGCCATCGTTATACTGACCACTTGGTCCGGTTGGGTCGGGCGATATCTGACCATTGCCAACGATACCGGGGAAGGGGCATCCTATGATAGAGGAAAAGAGGACGAAAACATCAAGGCAATGAGTTTAATGAAAATCTATGTGAACAAAGACGCGTAAAAATCACGTATAAATGTAAAATAGGTGCAAGAGAAAAAGTTTTTTGAATGAAAACGAAGATATAAATTCTTATTAAGATTAAAAGTGATCTATATAAAAATGACAAATATTTGAATTTGAATGGCATTGTTATTTAAGTGAAATCAAATACGTTAGAACATGTAAAACAATACCAAAAAACCGTAGTTCAACTCCTCCTGTCTTCTTCCAAATACACATTCAGCTGCCCAGACGAGGAGTGAGGGCGAGAAATGAAGAATTGATTAAATTGGATAAACTATTATTGTTTGTGATGGTCTGTTGAGGTGTTTCCATGGGTGAACGACATTATCTGAGCTATGGCCAAGATCTAGTATCCTTTGCCCGTCAACTTGGACATCCTTGAGACATTCAGAAAGGAAACAGCAAGTTACTTATGCATTGGAATATATTCAAAACCAATGTCTTGATTCGTTGAAAGATTTTCTGGATGTGCGACTGAACGGACGGAAGTGTCGGCAAAGGAATATGACAAAACTGATCAAATTCTTTTAAATGCAGAAACTGCAGAAACGAGCAAAGGACCCTTAAGTGTAGACATTTTGTGAAGGATAAAAGAGAAATGGAAATAAGCTATATTAGTAATAGGATTCTTAAGTACCTAATACAACAAAGCAGTGCATTTGGGGATCGACGGAGCCATATTTCCTTTATTCTCATCATTACCTCTATTAACTATTAACTTGTTAAAATTATAGATTATTCACTTCAAATAATCGATGGGAGCAAATGAAATCATTTAAAGTTCATATCCCATTTATTTCTAAAAACTCTCGCATATCTAAATCATTACCAGCTATTATATTAGTAAATACATAATCATGTAAACGGTCAATGGCATAGAGATTGTAAATACAATGCGCTATTATAAGGCTCAATATATATCAATAATGTTTTGTTTACATCTGATAAAATATGTCTCCCCATTAAACATTAAATAGGAGATCTCAGCTTCACCTCAGCACGTTCCATGCGCCCTTGTACCCTTTTCCGTTTAAGACTGCCCCTCTCCTTCCCGTGTAAAGACAAATTCGTCTATCGAATGATTCCTGGCCAGTCAAAATGTCATATCCAGCTGATTTCCTTTCAATATGAACTTCTTCTTCTTGTTCACTGCGGCCGTTTCCTGCATCAATCTAACTGCTCCCTGGGTCTACGCCTACTACTACTCCCGTCAAAACACACTATTATTGTTGGATATGTACTCAAGGAACGACTAAAGAAATAGACAGGCAAGAGAGAGGAAGAGAGAGGAAGAGAGAGATGGAGAGTGACATTGTGACACAGAGAGCTATGCACATATAGGGGCAGAGTGGTTGAGAGAAACAGACCAAAAACAAACTTACAGTAAGACAGACAGACAACTAGCCAGTCAGTCAGACAGACAGAAAGACACACAAGAAGACAGACAGACAGACAGACAACCTCCATCCATGGAAGCAGAACAAGAAAAAACTCTATGTCAGTGAGATTGATATTAAATGATGGCTGGTCTAGTTTGCTATCATTCATTCATCAATATTATCTAATACCGATGTAAACATTCATTCCATTGATATTTTCACCAAAAGTGACATATTTTACTCTAAAGAAAAGATGAAGAAACAAAACTTGTGCCTCTCAAAAACAGTTGGCGCTTAATTATTCCGGAATATCTAGATTTCCCTAAGCTACAGAAAAGGGGAATCTTACGGTGAGATTGTCCCAGAGTGATGGAGCAGCGGTTTCCCGAGATTGGCTGATGGATTTGGGAAAAGAGATATATCTTTATAATTACGGGAAAGAGGCAACGTAAGAACGTCATCACGTAAAGAGGTTTACGTGATGACCTGACCCGGCAACATTGGCGCGAGATTTTAGTCCGTCAAAGTTATGAAATACTGTTAAGGCTGCAATCGAAGTTAAGGATTGCAACTGGGTTTTTGGTAAGGCCAGTTAGTGTCATATCACTTGAATATCATTTGAACTGCAACTTTAATCTTTATGAACAGGGTAATCATTCGATTGAGCATGGTGATTTGATAGGTCTACATCATGAATGCGAAACAACTGTAAGTTGTGTCTATCACTGCTTGATCGAAGAACAGTGGTATATCTAAATTCGTCAGGGTCACGAACAAAGTTAAGTCTTCTTTCTAAAGTTCTTGAAGTCATTTCCGAAGTAGGCCGTATTTCCAGAAAGTCTGCAATGTGTAACTGCCTTCACGAACAGTTGCGTCGCCACTATGAGCGAGTAGGGACAGGTGATGGTGATGGTGTTTCGACATTGATGGGTTATTGATATGCACAAGCTTTTAAGTCATCTATAATGTCGCCTACAGACTCTGGGGAAACATTTGTCAAAGACCAAACTACTACCACTCGGATCTAAATGATGAATAAATACAACTGTAGTCATTGCAAATTTGATTTCAAATACATCTGAATGTCTACGTTTGCTGTTACTTTCTCTTTGGTTTTCAACCTAGTTTGCGGTGAACTTGTAAAGAGGTTCGAAGACGACAAGTTTCTTAATCTCTAGGTTCCCCTTAGCAATTGAGTTAACGAGCTTTTAATGAGAATTATTAAAAAAACTAATTATCAGAAAAAACTCCTTCTGTCATTCAAAGACACTTGTAGAAGTAACACTGGTTTCCACTGGTTTCCATCACCGAAATAAAAACATTGGAACAATTCTTTGTTGAAACATGGACTTTTAAGATTACACTTCCTTCTCCTCTTGCTGCCAATTCGTTCATGTTAACCGCTGTCAGAATTTTGTTCTGTGTCGGACTTGGTACCTGTTGACAAACCGTTACTTGGAGTCGTTCCTGGACGTCCATGAATCAGAAACCCACATTCACAATTCTGAGTGACATTGTGTGGGCGGAAACTACATGCCATCACTATTGAGTTACATGTTCATGTCTACCTAAGATTGATGTTGTTTCAAGGATTGAATCAAAATTGCCCCTCCTGGCTCTACATTCCCGTCTATGGGGTACCCCCTTCCTCCTAGCACCCTTTTTTTTTATTGGTCTCTCTCTCTCTCTCACACTCTCTCTCTTGGGTCTATGATAACATAATTTATTTGAATCAGGAAGCCACATTCATAGATCTGAGTGATATTTGTGTGGGCGGAAACTGTGTCATCACTTGCTGAGTTACAAGTTCATTTCTACCTGAGATTGATGTTGTTTCAAGTACTGAACCGCATTGCCCCTGGCTCTATGGGAACCCCCCGTCCCAGCTCCTCCTCGTCCTAAATCCTTACATCCACTCGCCCTTTTCAGATCGCATCCGGTGTCCTGTCATCCCACTACCCCCGTTCCATTTCCGGTCGGTCTACAGTGGTTTAAGGGGTAATCCCACACCGTCGCTTGTCACTTCATCTTCATCCATGTGTATCTATTCATGATGCATAGCCAATTGAGATCAATGTGGTGAGAGAGATCCCCCTTGACTCAACTCATATCTTCTGCAATGCTCTACTTTATTTCAAGAAACGGGTGGGTATACAGTGACGGGATGGGGATGCAGGATGCTAATAGAAACTTTGTTGATGTTCGAGTCAGGGTGGTAATATGCGGATAATTTGTTGATGGACTCTTGGCTACCAAACGCGGAGTTAGAAACTTTAACCCCCTGGCATTTCCCCCTTCCCTCCCCCCTCCACCCCTCCACCCCCACTATGATACTACCTATCATTAAAAGATTATCATATCAAAATTAATAAATATGAATTAACATTATTTCTTTAGGTAATAAATTATAGTTCCTCGGTATTAATTTGAAGTCATATTCATTCTAGCAGTACCTTCAAGGGGTTCATTTTTTGAGAAATTTGAGGAATTTCGAATAGATAACTGAGTGCATCGTGAATTAAATAAAGGTAGACTAATATTTTGATTTGTGTTTTTCCATCTCCCCCCATCAGAGCTCACATTTCATGTCACAAATAAGAATAAAATAATGGCAAATGAAAACAGTATAAAACATTATTTCAGAAGGCTCCCGTTAAGAAATGTATACCCACAAAAAGACTAATCTTTTGATTTATGTTTTTCCATCTCCCCAATCCGAGCTTACATTTCATCTCATAAATGAGAATAAAATAAAAACAAGCGAAAAAAAGTATAAATCCTTATTTCAAAAAGCTCCCCTTAAGAAATGTTTCCCCACGAAATATTGGAGCAGTTTTGCTATGAATCTGTTCGGCTCTTCACACGACATCAACTACAAGAACAGACACTTGGCAGAATTAGCTACAAATACCTGGAAACATGGAAGTAACATTAATTAAAGGAAACATAAGAAAAGGGGATGACGGGGAACAATGGGTAAAACAATCAGAAATAAGGTACATGCGCATCACAACACAACAGTTGGTATTGGAATTCATATGACAGCTGTAACACGTGATCAAGGGTAAAAATAACAACAATGAACATAGGAGAAAATGGAATGTGGAGGCCTGCTTACAACAGCCGTGAACTTCAGCAATGTCTAGGCATTGAAGAAAACGAGAACCATCATGAGACAGCTGAACCATGTGATCATTAATGTAAGCATAAACATTGAATATAAAAGAAAAGGGAAGGATGGGGACTGCTACCAACAGTCGCAAATCATCAATGTCTATGTATCAAAGGAATTAAAACGAGAACCATCACGATATGGCAACAGACATGTTGAAACTTGAAAGGATGACGTAAATGATAGCAATTAACTATAAATAGAGAAAATGGGTGAGAACATGGCAAAGACTTATTACATTTTAATCCGAACATGAATGCTATAAGCAACACAATTGGGGCCTCCAAATTATCCTTAGTTGGTTTCCTTGATATCGCGTTCCAACAGATGATTGTCAAATTCTTACCTAGAGCAGAACACGAGAATCCATCCCCAGAGAATCCTTCTTTACAAGAACAGCTGTAAAATCCTGGTGTGTTTGTGCAAACTGCTTCATCATGGCATAAATCTGTGCCTTCTGCACACTCGTCAATATCTGTAATCACAAATCGAATCAAATCAATCAGATCAATTTAATTAAATCAAGTTACACATTCATACTTTGTTGACCATTATTGAAAAGAGCCGAAAAGGAGTCGTAAGACTTTTATACAACAATGTGGTTCAAATCCTCCACTCTTCTTGTGACAAAAAAGGTCATATAAACATCGACCTGGTTTTGGAATACAAATTTAACCAAAGTCGATGGGAAGCAAGATTACAAAGGTGGTGACAAAGGCATTATATTCATTTACAGTTCTACCAGCTATGATTTAATCTATTACTTTGAGGTAACTTGTATAGCACTACCCCGGTGCAAATACTTATCGTTGACATTACTTTAAAAAATATACTATTCAGTTACACTTAACTGAGCCATGATCATTTTGTCTACAAACTTCAGGAATTGTTTTTTTTTCTTCTTTCTTACATTCTATAAAGCCACACTGATGAATACATCTTGACGTTATTTGTATTGTAACAGAGACCTCACAGCGAAACGATTTATCTATTTAGACTGCTCAATGACTCGTTTGACTGAAAATCAATGATCCAATAACGAGTATTACAAGTTTTTTTTTCCATATTTTTGGCACGTCCATAAAGACACTATTTTTAAGAGCTTGGTTGTTTGGTGGTTGATTTGCATTAATGGTCGAATAGCTAAGAAAATTTATAAACATGTTTGTGCCAATGATGATGCATTGAGGTGTAAGTTCGCAGGTTAATTACAGGTTATTACAGAATTTATTTTAAACAAAAATGTATGTGAGTTTGCTTATTCTTTTGTAACAAATACACCTGTAAAGGGTGAAATAAAAGAAAGAAAAAAAGTATTCGTCGATAAAAATGTAGAAAACATAAGAGTATAAACAGAAGTAGCAGGAAAAGTAAGATCAGCAGAGGTAAATAAAATGTAGACATTATTAATTCGGCCTAAAAGTAGAAGCAAAAATAAAGCTCTAGGATAAGGAGTCGAAGGGCAGCAGAATTTAGAACAGGTGTATGGACAAGAAGAAAAAGCAAATGGAGTTAAAAGTAGGGTACCGTTTTTGAGATGCATCACTACTAGAAATGATCTTACTTACCTTCACAAGTCTCGCCATCGCCTATGTATCCTCGTGGACACGGGCCGCATTCATACAGCTTGAGCACACCACCCTCTGGGTATGGCATATCAGTGGATACCAACTCTTGGTTCGTGCAAGTAGCTTGTGGGAAACATGGCCGCTGTGAACACGACTTCAATTCTACAAAAAGAAATGGTAAAACATTTTGTTATGGTCCGAAATATGTAATCGTTGATTACATACCAAGTCATTTTATTGGGGTTTATTCGGTCGTTTTTAATGAGCAATGTTGTCGTTCACATGACTGGAATCAACCGCTATCGGCAAATTTCTTTCTGGAATTTGGAACGAGAGTTATGGTCATGAAATTATGACAATGTTCCGTATTCAAAACACATTCAAATATATTGAACGTGTTGATTTTGGATAGTTCAGATAGTTCTTAAGAACAAATTTTGATTTTGCCCTTATCCCCTTTGTTTGCAATCCCAGAAAATATAGAGATATTTCAAGTATCCTCATATAAGGCATGTGTACTTCGTTATATGTTTCACTGCACACGTATTTCACTGTAAACACAATCTCACTTTTTGCATAGTTTGTTTAGAGTTGAACTTAAGAACAAACCCAAAGGTCAAAATGGCATGGTACGAATCATAAATATATCTTAGTAAAAAACGTCTAACAGGTGTTTCTGTCAAACCTCTTCTTCACTCTTAGAAGAGAGTAAACACATTTTATAAGATAGCAATACTCCAAAATCGAAGTTACTTGAGATTGCGTTTTAGGTAATTCAAAATAACGTTACATGATGGAAAACATTGCATTTTTTATGGGCCAAGTATATCAGTTAGGACCCGTATCAGAGCACCACAACCACACAGCTTAAAAAAAAAAATTAAGCACGAAAGTTGTTTGCCCTTTTTCGGTTGTTGGCTAAAGATTTCGTTTGGTGGCTACATTTCATTGTATTTCCATGCCATCTGTTCGAAAAGACACCGCACCATCACATTCAGGAACACTTGCCCTACAGTCATCATCATTACTATGAAACCGTTCGGTAACACTTGGTCCTACCGTTTACCAGTCACCATATTCATGACATTATGAGGCATTTTTAGAAACATTTGCCCAAGAATCATCATCATGAAGGTTAACCATGTATCTGTCACCTTTGGCACAGCAATTGTCTAGTCATTTATGGAATACACCTGCACAGCCTAACAAACTCTTCGGCTCTTACCTTTTTAATCCCTAGTGTAAAATGTATATCATACTATCATACGTATAGAAAAAAATCAACCACGAATACATGCAGGACACAGGGGAGACCATCAAGGCAATTGTGGCCGACCCACTTGAGCAGGGGAAAGACGTGTCTGGTAGAGGTAGGGCATAAACTGAAAATGTTTGTTTGACATTTGGTTCAACGAATTTGATTGTCTACATTATGTCATCGTTTCGCTGTCTGTCTGTGCTACAAGTCAAATCGGTAGGAATAGGGTATATCATTATTTTAATTTATTTTCTACCTCTTTTTCCTTATTTGTATTTTTTCTTGTTTCTGTCTTTTTCAATCTTTATTCCTTTTAAATCGTCCTCGTACAACGTAAACATTAACCCTACAATCGGGGAGAGAGGGGGGGGGGGTTATTGATGCATTATCTAAAACGCATTGATTTTCACTCTTTTTAAACATAAAAATAAACATGTAAGAACACAGATTAATGAACTGTATTAGCTTGTCCTCACAGGCTCACTTGTGTGTCACTGTTGTCATGATATCAAGAAAATAATAAAAATTCAAATTCATTAAAACCATCGAAAATGAGACATCCAAATCAAGGCTGCTATCATCTAAGCTCCCCTGGGTTTCTGAAGGTCAATCTTCACACACCAAGGAGTTTTAGCGGTATTCTGCCAAACTCGTGACAAAAAAACCCTATTTTCGTGCGTGTTAACAACCTTTCGACGGTCAGCGAAGTCATTTTTCTCTTGCCAGACCGGATATTTAATCAGGAAGAAATCGAATTAACTTGTTAGTTTTAACTAGCCAAGAAAGAAGGCGGTCCTGTAAATTGCTTTGAAAATTAGTGTACAGATGACAGGACGTGTTAAGTCAGTATCTGGACAACTGTTGCGAGTTCTCTTACTACCTTCCGTGACTCGACAGTAAATCCAAAGTTTACCTGAACACTTTCCCCACAACCCTTGAACGAATTTAAAACACAGCTAAACCTTCAATCATCATGATTATATAGCTCTCCCTTTACAGTTTTATCGAAAACGAATCGAGACATTAATCCTCGTGAAATCACATGGCATAATTTGTTCACCTTTGAAAATACATCGCAATGTCAATCCAACTTAGTTCTTAGCGATGTCAATCATTCCAAGAAATAACACTCTAAAGGATTGCTTTTCTTGTCTGACAGTTAATTGCTGTTCTGATTTTGATTTCCCGTGTACCTGCCTTGCATCTCAACATTCTTACATTAAAAAAAAAATACAGGGCAGCGCAGAGGGATCGTACAAGAGTTTGTCTTTGATCGTCGCATAGGAAACCAAGGTTACAAGGACACCAAAGGTTGTTTCATAAGCATCATGACACACAGGAAGACAGTGCCTTGATTCTGGAACACCATTGGTGCTATAGAGCTCTTGCAACATGACGATGAATCATTGGCTGAATGTTTCGAAGTTTCAAACAAAACAATGAAAGAGGAGAGAAATGGCGCGGGATGTGACAGTCTGGGAGCAACTGGCAAACAGATGAGGAATCTCATAACATGAACATGATGGACAATTGGGCACATTATCAAATGTCGGGGAAAAAGTGAAAACAGAAGTGCCAGAAGAAGTTACCCTGAAAAAGAGATTTGATTAACTTGGTTTGATAAACTGTGGTTGATATTTTATATTACAGGGGCTCCTGCAATCCGTTTTTCGAACAAAATGAAGTTTATAATAGATATGAAAATCTAAACAAATATAAAAGGGGTTCACTGTCGGTGTATGAGGCGAAGTACAATACATGTTTATCATCATTTATCGTTGAAAGTATAATATGTAAAATTGGTTGTGTTATCAGTTCTTGTGGGTAGAAGTAACAACATTAAATACCAGAACTTATCTCCTACTAAAGATTATTCTGATAAACTTTGGTTGATAGTTTCTTTGAAGGGATGGGCTGGGATAGGAAGTGATGGTATACGGGGCAAATAACAAATCCTACTAATTTGTTATTGATGAAACTAATGATGATGCACGTTTTTCAAAGAAGGGGTTCGGAAGAATTTCTTGAGGTTACAAAACAACTCCCCACAGAGCTCAAAGAAGTAGTCACTCTCGGAATACCCTGGTACATAAAGACATTGATTGATGAGTCAACACGTATCTGTTATTGATGAAACTTTTAAAGGCGCTGCATAATCAGCATAACAATCATCTTCATCATCATCATTATTTCTTCTCCTTCTCCTCCTCCTTTTACTCCTCGTCCATCCTCTTCGTCGTCGTCGTGATCGTCTTTTTCACCTTCACCTTTCCAATCACTAGGACAATATCTAACTGCTCACGAGCAATTCACACGATATCATTAAGCCCCAAAAATAATTGCAGTATGGATTTCAGAGTGCACCGTTAAAGCTTTAGATTACATCATCTAGGTATGTATAGTCTTCTATACATCCCATGACACATCGGGTGGCCAAACCGTAGTAGGTCCATGACTAAACCGCACTTAGAACCAGCATCACGAAACGTATTCCGTTTTGCATGGAATCATAATATTTTGTCACGACTATATCATGCTCTCTCGATTGACCAAGGCTCCGTAGTAACGTGACATCATATCTTTCAACTAACAAGTCTTGATATGTTTACCTGAAATGCCAGATAGTCAATTTTCTCACCGTTCATAAAAGCAGGAGTTCCCATCGCAAACCTCATCTGATGCTGAATCATTCTTTCATTTCAGTCAGATCATTTCATTAGGATATCGGATATGATTTGATTGTCAATGACTTTTCACCCCATAATTAGCCCCCAACACATTATCCTTGCAATTATCGCAATTATCACACACAGTGAGCTCATCTAATTGTGTTTCCAATAATCGTTTTGATTTGTGCTCCGATGGTGATGACCAAAGCTATCTATTAACAGCAATTACACTGAGTCAGAAGATGAATGGCATTACTTGGGCACGGGTTCAAAGAAAATAAAATTG
The DNA here is from genome assembly GCA_003118195.1 of Hemicentrotus pulcherrimus. Lineage (NCBI taxonomy): Eukaryota > Metazoa > Echinodermata > Echinoidea > Camarodonta > Strongylocentrotidae > Hemicentrotus > Hemicentrotus pulcherrimus. The sequence continues at coordinate 75,115 of BEXV01000417.1, forward strand.
TGTGTGGGCAGGTAGAAACATAATAGGTGAATGACAATCGGTGGACGAATGTTTGAAGAGATATGAAACATAAAAGGTCACGACGTAGCCGTGACTCCTGAAATTAAGGGTCAAGCGTATTTCCTACATAAAGGTCCTTTTTGAATTCCATTTCATTTGAATATTTACCATTGCAAATCTGCCGATAATTATCTCGAATGGTATCATCAGCATCAATGTCAGAATGAACAAATGTCTTGAAATCTTCAAACGGAATGAGCTAATCTGTACTAGAATCCAAATGCTTGAACATTGAAAGACAACGATACAACCAGTAGGGGGTGAACACTCATCAGGGATATGAGAGTTATCCCTGCACTCATCCAACATCTTGACCAGCCTATATTACAATGGCAGCAACATCATGAAAGTGCAAAAACAAATCACGTTGGGCAACTGTACTCAAGTCTAAATCCAAACAATGATTGGACAATTATTATGAGATATTCTACTACCTTTTACATGTTTCAAGTGTATGATTCATGAAGGGTGAAGAGGGTGTGTCTCCGAAAAAATTCTCTCTCAGAAGAAAAAGCGGGGCAATTTCTGACGCTAACCGTCACCGCCCGCTCCGAAAATGGTTTCATCATGATGACGTAATACCTTAACTAGGCCTCACGGATCCCCTCCATCTCTCCTATCCCCCTCTCTTCCTATCTGTCTGTATTTCTTTCTTACTCGCTGTCTCTCTCCCTCTCTCTCTCATTCATGTTCTTTCCTCCATCTTTTTAAAGGTGTAATCATGAATACGCATTCATTCTGTCGAGCTTTTAATGCACCTTGAGTTTAACAAAAACAGCATAAGACCAAGGTGTTTTAACAAAAACATAAACAATGATGTTATAAAAAGCAAAGTGTTGAATGCATTGTTCATTTTCAGGTTTAGAAAAAGATTTACTTTTAAAGAGTTTGACTGACTTACCGACGATGGTGCATTCCTGTCCATTGCCTACGTAACCTCTATTGCACACACACTTGACCACGCCATCACCAGCTTGACACTTCGCGTTCGTATCACAGATATATCCTGCATTGGCACATCTATCTTCAGATTCTGGATCAGGAAAGAAGAAAAAACACATTTATAATAGTATTAGATACTTTATAAAAGATGGTGAATGCAATTAGTTAACCTATTTTCAAACATTCTGTACTGCTTAAAGTAGCAGCCCATAACAATATAATACATAAAGCATGTGACGATGCTTACGTCACGCGTACAAACCTATGTTTCAAATGGAAAATATAGAAAATCGAGACATTAAGCCATCTGTCCATAGTTTTATGAAGCAGACAACATTCTTCATATCTCAAAACTGCATAATTACCTCTTCATGGGTAACAATCTGCGTTGGATTATTGGTTTAAACGAACAAAGGAAACCCAGTCGAAAGAAACAAATCTTCGCCATTTTTGCCGAGCGTTGACCGGTTTCGACCTAAAATAACCCGATTTGCGAGACTTTGGGTAGAATTGCCAAGGCAAGACTGCTACAAGATAAGAGCTTTACAGTTTTAATCTCAATCCTGTCTCCCAATTATAGCAATACTATTGCTATTGTTGGTTCATCAAGGAATAAACCTTTGTAATTATTTAGTCAATCGGCGATGATTTGAGATTATAAGTGCCAAAAATGCATCGATGATAATCCTAATTATCATAATAATGAGAGGGTTTGCTGACCAGTAGGATACTAACATTCTCCCCAATAAACACAATATATTCAGAGGAATTTCAGAGAACAACATTGATCAAGGCCTCTCGCATAAACATAGCAATGAAACAGAATTTACAAGAACAAAAATAAGACGCGATCTTTATTTCATACAATTACAATCTCGTATTGAGAAATTGTGCAGAAAATGAATCATAACAATATCTTAAGATTGAAAGGGCACTGTCTTCTATTTGTCGGCATCCCCATAAGAGAAGAGACCGAAAATTTTCACCGTTAATGCCCATTTTTTACAACCGTTTTCATTTAGTTACGTTGCGTTCATAAGGAGATGTGAGTTGGTCTAGCGGTACGTTCACTTGGTCATTTATCTGTCTTCTCCTACAAACTAGCTCATGCCATGCTCAGGCGCACCCCGTTCGAAGCCGAGTCACGTCTTTCGGAGGTGACGTAAAGGTCGGTCCCCAGACGTAAATAATCATAACGATTGATACAAGACTGCAAACACCCACACACCCACCCACACGCACACGCACTCGGAAATACGCGCGCGCACATACACGTTACGTTCATTACGTTATTGTTACATTACCTGTACATCTAAGCTTCCCAATGATGTATCTGAACTGATATCCCTCCTGGCAGAGGCACATGTAGTTTCCATATGTGTTGACACATCTCTGGTCCGAGGGGCATTGAACTGTTCCTTCTGCACACTCATCAACATCTGTCAAGTTAATATTAAAAATGAAACACTTATCAACCATTAATAAAAGAAGAATAGCCTAGATTATTTTTGAAAAATCCTTAGCGACATTACTCACTATATAAATAAAAGTGGAATTTAATCAAGTTAATTGTACGAACAATTCCACCAAAGGGATGAAAGGGATATTATAAGCTAAAAATCAGAATCTCGTATAATCGACTACACAGACATAGGATTTGCTATTAAAATGGGGATATCATAATGGGGATTATCATTAAACAAAAGAAAATGTCTCATGAAAGTTCGTTCACCCTGCAATGCCTCGGTCACACTCTCTAAACCGATTTCATACGAACTCATAACCGACCGGTTCTTGACCATTCTGCATGGGTTACCTTAATTTGGTGTCGGTTTGGTGTCGTTCTCATTTGTATGACTGGGTCACTGGGGTATAATATAATTACATTCTGTAAAGACAGTGCATGGTTATACTGCTTTTAAGAATATTTTAAAATGGTAGGGCCTTCCCGAAGTTCCCGACTTCACTGTTTGCAGACCAGAAGGGCAAATCTCACAAATGAGAAACATAATGCTTCAACGAAACATGTGAAAGTACAGGAAATGTCAATGATTAACGTGTAATGAATAATAACAAATCTTTTCTCCAAAACTCGTGTATTTTTCACGTATCTTAGTTCTTACGAAGTGAGACGCATCTCTGTCCATGAAACCATTCAAAAAGTACCACGACATGCTATTTTCTCTAAGCTATTTTTTAAACTAAGAACAGCACTACTATCAAAAACGGAGGAACAATCTGACTTCTTCGAGTCTATTATCTAATCCATGCGTAGACAATTTGACAGACCTAAAAACAACTCGTGTCATTGCCTTTCAACTAGACGCGACGACATTAATAATCCACGTCCCTTGTGCTTAGTTGTCTCGACATTTAGTAATCAATACAATATTGCTTGATCACTTAATCGCCTCGTAATTTATCCTGTTTCGAATTGATATTTGGGAGCTATTAGTTCATGTTTTTCTCTTTTAACTTTTCTTTCCCATTCTTCCGTTTTTTGTTCATTCTTTCTGCTTTATTTCTATACCATTCTATAAGAATCGTGAATATTTCAAAGAAGTGTTATAAACATGCCTGAGCCATACTCATGGCTGGATCTGCATTATATTACAAAAGAAAAGCGGGTTTTGCTCCTGAAGAAAAAGATGCTATGCTTAAAATAAATTAACTAAAAAGATTCATTTCATTTCAATTTCATTAAAAAATTAAACTTGGGATCATACTTTAAGGTCTATACCATTGGTCAACAGGTTTCTAAAACAAAATTGGTGATAAATTATCAGGGCTTATTTGTTATCTTTCGTCTCCCATTTCCACATCAGTCTAAGATAATTATATCGGCTGGCTTCCGCTCTTTAATCTGTTAATTAAAATATAAGATTCTCAAGGCAAAGTGCACCCTGAAACCTTTATAATTATTCTCTCGTTTACAATACCGAGCATCACATAAAGATTATGGCCTTAGAACCTAAACAACTGTTCGATTGTGCTATTTCCATCTTCTCCGCCGTGACACGCATTAGCACATGAGAACTGGTTCCCCTTTCCGCCCTTACGCTCAGGCCCCTGAATCTAAGCCCGATTTAAACACCCAATTAAAACGGGAATTGTTTTTTTTTTTTTTTTTAAACAGCAAGATATTGCTGTAATAATGATCGACATTGTCGTTAGTTTGATGGAATATCATTATTAACAAAACGTGGGAATTAATACCTGCTAATTAATCAGAAATTCACCCAAAGTTCGTCGAACAATTAAAGTCTTTATCGAGCATTATGAGCGACTGGTGATGGTTATCCCTTTCAACTCTATTGCATTTATTTTATGCATGATGCCTTTTAATTGTGAAATAACTGATCATTTCCTAATAACTAACAAGATTAGGCCTGCCTAGCTATATATTGACTATTTTTGGCCCTAACTAAAATAACTGCCATTTGGACACAATTTACCTACTAATTCTAAAGAATATGTCATTGAGCTTTATCCATTTTTACTACTATTTACATGAGGGGTATGCCATATTTAGATTGAATGTATTCATGTTGTTTCATTTAATCCATTCTTATTGTGTCAAACGTTAAATAAATATATTCTGAATAATTAGTAGTTGAATTAATTGTTATTGAATTGCAAAAGCTCGTAATTCCTTCTTGGAAGGCGGTACTAAAGAGCTGATTAGCTTCTGAGAATATCACGCATGGAACGGCTTAGACTAAGTATAATAATGTCCTATTACCGGGTTCAAAAAGAGGAATGGAATGTCGTCAGCCACATCAATCACCCACTTCTAGATGTATATACTATAATGAACAGAGGCGCGGCGAGCGTAAAGACACTAAGGGGGCCCAGGTATCATGGAGGGGGTTATCAGGTGCATGGGCGAAGCGCTAAAGAAAGAAAAGGTTCCCAAATTAAAAGTAGTTAAAACTGTAAAGTGCTTAAGTGATATAACGTAAACATTTTTTTATAACCATCTGATACAGCAGGAAGGGGTAAACACACGATGCTGTTTCTTCTGGGAAAATATGTTAAGGATGAATACAAAATGGAAGATATGTTTTGAACGGAATTTATTACAAGTAAAAGAAAACAAATTGAGAGAATTTAACTTTAAGGTGCTGTATAACTTATTGCCTGTGAAAAGAAATTTATGTAAATGAAGAATGAGTGAAGACGCGAAATGCAATACTTGTCAGGTAGATGAAGATATGATACATGCATTGGTCACGTGTAGATTAAATTAAACCTTTTGGGCATACGTTACCTGGTTGTTTAAAAAAGTTTTTCACAAGCATGTTGTCATTAACATTGATCTTTTGATAAAAAATAGCGAAAATAACGAAATAGATGATTTTATTACCATAGCTTTTTGGACAGTTTATAAATCGATTTTGTTACGAAATTATAAGGGTGTTGATAATAGAGAATCCAGTTTGAGTTTTTTATTTGCTTCTGAACTACGAAAGAGACTAGAAGTTAACAGGAAATGTACTGGTAAACCTTTGTTTAGACTTCCTAATGTATTATCTAATTTTGTTTGATATTGTGAAATGAAAGTTTTTAGATTATGAATAAATGCTATTGAAAGAAAAAAAAAAGAAAGAAAAGGTGTTAGGATAAAGTGCGGGAGGGGGTTATATCATCTTCCTTCATGATGCGTTCCACAGTCCTGTACTTCGCCCCACCCCCCCTGTCTCTCTCTCTCTCTCCCTCACTCTCTCGGTGGAGGGAGGGGAGCATGCCCCCATGTCACCCAACGAGGACCGCTAAATGCACTTACCTAAACAGTGATAGCTGTCTTTGGCGAGTCTTAAACCTGCTGGACAGATACACTCCAGGCGGAATCCGTTCTTTCTGCATCCATATGCACATCTACCCGGATAACATCGGCTATCACCTGAAGAAAAGGAGGAGGGGATGGAGTAAATATAGAGTAATCAATCATAACTGTACGAGGGGTGGTCAGGATAAGATAAGAAGATGTAAGATTGATACTGAAAATATCGATTTGGGAGCTAGTTAAAAGGTAATATACAGAGGTTTCTTAGCTTGAACTAATACAGGTGGTCTTTTTACATCTTACCTAGATCTATTCAAACGAAGAATAAATTCATGTTAATGGCATCAAGTTATCTAATTAATTTTAAATGGAAAACACCTTTATTCTGAGGGTAGCAAATGTTTATTCCACACTCACAAACCCCAAATCAAATCTAAGGGATAAATGTTCAAATTAAATGAATAATAATGATAACAATAATATTCCGCTTTAAATAGCGCTTAATACAATATCTCTAAGCGCTTTACATAAAACTATTACACCGGTCATTGGATTCAGTGCTTGATGCACACACTGTGTGCACAATCTCCACTCCCAGGGGAGCATTCCAGCCAGGCGTTACTTGACACTCAAAAACAGTTTGACCAACAATGACGGTGAGCACCCTACCGGGTACCCATTTAACACCTGGATGAAGAGTAGCAGATGCTACTGAATATTGGTCGGGACTAAAACAATAATTGTTTACGATTTCTTTTTCTTATATAGTTGTTTACACACTGACCTTCTTATATGCAACATTAACCAAGCATGCTATCGTTCACTGGTCTGTGGTAGAGAATCACCGAAAGCTCCCGTCATGGTGGGGGTATATAGGCTTCTAAAAGGTCAATAATCGATCAATCTTCCATTTAATTGATTTCATTATCCTACTTTATCAATAGATTTATTTCCCTAACAATCCGCAACGGCTAAACGCCTGTTGGGTTTAAAGAGAAACGCGAATGGTCGACAATAGGTTTTAGTTCCACCAGTGAAGCTTGTTGGTATCTCTAGGGAATTATTGGGAATAACACTTCATTTTGTGGCAAAAACGAAAAACAGATTGTAATTTCGCCTCGATAAAGACTGTGTTTTTATATTAAGAAAAGAGAACTGTCGTTTGTGACCAAAATTGGGACAGAGACAATTGGAAAGATGTCTTTTAAAGTAGTCAAAGCCCGAGGGTCAATCAGGGACTTGAAAGCAAGTCCCTGGGTCAATCGAGTTTATAACGACCAATCGTTGATGAAAATTCCTTCTGACTCTTGAGCAGTTATATTGAAACGTATTGTATCTGTTGATTTTTACGGTTAAAGGTAAGATTAAAATAGTTTAAAGGATTGAAATTCCGAGGAGAGATTGAGGAAACATTATGAGCAATTCATAATGAGAACTCTTTTTACTCTCTGGTTTAAACTTTGAAATGAAATAAAGTCTGAACAACTGAACTCTAGTCAATCGACTTTTGACAAGTTTGAATGATAAAACAAGCTCATTTGCTGCCACACTCAAACAAGACTTGCTCGTAGTTATGTGCAATTACCCAGGCAGTAGTCTACCTTACATAAAAAGATATCACGTCGGTGGAATTAGGCATGTTTATATATAATTGTGGTAGTTTCGATCAGTAATGGTACCAAAAATAGAAGTGCAAGCTTCTTTTTGTAGAAAAGAGATAAGAAAAATCGACTAATGTGAAAAGAATTAATCAGCTAATCAGAAGGGAAAGCGTTGGGTGAGAGAAAGCAGGTCCATGGAATAAAAGGGGAAATGAAGCGAGAGACAGTTACGACTTACAGAAAGAAAATGAGCTTAGGTAGTAGAGAGGGGAAGAAAGAGAAAGATAATGGAGAAAGGGAAAGATAATGGAGAAAGGGAGAGAAGGAGAGAGAGGCAGAGACAGGGATAGATAGAGAGAGAGGGGGGTGGAGAAAGAGAAGGGAGACGGGGATGAGGCAGGGATAGAGAGAGAGAGAAAGAGAGAGAGAGAGATAAAGAGAAGGGGAGACGGAGAGAATATGGTAATATTATAGGCGAGACAAAAATAGGAGTGGAGAAAGAGGTAAAGAGAAGGAGAGGAGAAAAAAATAGAAAAAGAGACGGAAGAGAAAGAAGAGAGGGAGGAAGAAAAAGTAAAGGAATAAAGACAGTGTCATCGGGCTTTCGGGAGGTTCGTCCTACATTCGCACCTTTCCTTGTATACTTTTATGATCTACTCTTTTAAAACACGTCCCAAATAATGCAGGCCCCATTTTATAACAGAAGCACATGAACTCAGACCAAACGAGGCACTTCCTACTACCGATTTTGAATCACTTCCCTAAGAAAATACCCCTACCGTGTGATTCAGAACCTATCAAGGGATGAAAGATGCTCACAAGTGGGTAGAAAACAAAGTTAAGGGTTTTAACTTGAAAGAGATCTCGGATCATATTCCTGATGCTGCTTTTTAAAACCCATGCCCTTCCCTTTAGGTTTAATGCTACTTGGCATATCTGTCATAATAGTTGGTCTACGATGCGTACACATGAACACCACTGTCAGGTTCTTCTATCCTCTCATCGTCAGGTACAACTTTTTAATGTGTATAAGAAAACAAATATGCAGCCTTAAAGATACAATGTCCCATTTGCAGGCCCCAACAAATTTGAATGATAATACTATTTTTAGGACTTAGAAATTCGCTTCTTTTTTTTTCTTTCCCTGACTCAGTGAAACGAAACCATGAAACGAATCAAAATTCATTCTACATTTGGTTTCACCCTTAAGTGGTGATGAGGTATCTTTCTTGAAGCAATTTCTTTTCATCTCCAAAAGTCAAGAAGCATATTCACAATTGACAGTTTACACAAAGGCGGAAAGGGACATCACCATCAATTGCCCGAAATCTGTTTTGATTCTAAACAAGTAGCCAGGCGCCTTCTCTCTTTTCTTGGCTTGGAAATTTCTTTTTCAATTCCATCAGTTGAAAGTATGTCACGATTTTGGTGACATTTACTGGCACGTTTGCCAATAATTTGGAAAAAAATGATCACTTCGATGTGTTATCATTGTAATCCTTTTTAAAGATGTGATGATTGGAGGGGGGAAATGTTTGACTGATGTCGTTCAAGTGAAGTGTCTCATCTTGCCTATTAGCATGCCTGCACAACACTATGCGTAGAATATGGGTAGATACGTAATCATAAGGGCGAGGGATGGGAGATGTTTGAAGGATGTGATGATTGAAGGAAAGGAGTGACATTGCCTTTTTTTAAAGTTACATTTCAGCTCTGTTTCATGTGACGTTAGGAGGGAATGTGTTTCGTTTCGTTTTGTTTTTATTTCCGTCATATTAAAAAAGACTTCACGATGAGAAGAAAGTAACAAAAGAAAAATAACAAAAATTCGATAAATTATTGTATACATAATATAGAGTTAAAAAAAGCAAGACAAAAACAAATCACATGGCATTAAAATGAATATTCCAGCCATAACTGTCTTTTATGTAAAATTTTTGTATGAGTCATGTTTGTAATATAATTTTTTTAAAACCAAAACAACAACAAGAACAACATTAAGAACAGAAGAAGAAAAAAAAGACAGAGAAAACAGACGGATGGATAAGAAGGGAGGATGATGTGGGCGTCATTCAGTGACAGGGTAGGGTAAGTAAGTTATGCATTAGGCCTACTTGTAAGATGCCTCCCAAAAATGTTTACAACGAAATAACTTGTTAATTAAAAAGTTCTTATAAAAAAACATTAATAAGCAAGAAAAAAATAAATGGGTCGTAACAGAACGTGAGGTAGCGAGGTAATGACGTACATACAAAGGTAGAAAATGAAGTCGAAGGAAAAGGCTTCAAAAAGAGATAGGGAGAGAGACTAAGAGAGAGAGAGAGAGAGAGAGAGAGAGAGAGAGAGAGGGGGGGGGGAAAATGCCAGAATAAATTAGACTTATATATTTGTAATAGTCTTGTAAAGAGTCATAAAAATATCTGTGGATCACCATTATCGACGCCTAGCGCCTTCGACGGTATAATCCCTCCCTTGCAAAAAGAGACGAATAAAACACACTTCTTCTAGGAAGTACACGTGTCATTATGCTTATACCTATCCAGAAATCCTTTAAATTGTCTTTAAACTACAGTGAAACGATGTGCTCATAAATATTAGATTGTTTACATGTTTTTGAAAACCCCAGGTTGACAGCCTACACCATTCAAGCACGTCCTGAATACACATCTCTCTTTCCCTCTCTCACACAAGCGGGATGTATTTCTAAGGACGGATTCACTGAGGATCACTACAAGTGCTAACCCAAGGCTATCAGTGGTACCTATTCGAGGAACATAGAATGTAGCTACTTAAGCACAGTTAATCTTGAGATCATCTCCATGTCTAGCCGGTAGGTTTAAGGGGGAACCACAGGCATTCCATGGCAGATCTTTATCAATCTAACTTTGACGCTTCCATCACGTACGAAGAGCTACCAAGATGATCCCAAAATATCCATCTTGTGATGAAATATACATTAAGGCACATACAACACAGGCCTCACTCTCGCTTTCTGATAATATAATATATCACTAATTTTATATTCCAGCATAATCCAGATAAAGTGTGAAATTGGCTGTAAGGCGCCAGATATATTGAGAGCCGAGGACTATTTGGTTCAAGGGCTGATTATCAGTATTTCAAACTTGAGGTCTATTTACCATTTGGGCAGACACCGAGTAGCTGGAAAAGAATAATATATCTGGGAGGATTTCGTTTACAAAATTTAACAAAGTAAGGTGACACTGCAATTATGTCAGATTTAAGCTAGCTATAAAGATGCAGACCTTCGTCAAAACAGTTGATTATCCTTTTCTGTGTCACGCCTTAGGCATGTTAAGCACCCTGCGAATCATGTTGTATACACATTTCTCGTTACTATGGAAGGTCTAGCGTCAAGTTTGTCAAAAACATGAATTTAACATCTCGAAGAGCGGGAATGTGATTATATTTAGCATGCTTAGACCCGGGAGAACAAGGCGTGGGAAAAACGTTTGGAGTACTTACGTATACACGTCTTTCCGTCTTCTTCTAGAAGATAACTTTCTTCACAGTGGCATCTATAACTACCCAAGGTGTTAATACATCTTTGATTGCACGGCCGGGGCTCCAGACCACACTCATTTAGATCTGTTGTAAGGATGAAAGAAAATTACGGGTTAACAGATCTATATGTAAATAAATGAATCTTTTCTATAATTTATTGTTTCAATCGACATAGGCTAACAATTACGTGGACATGACAACCAAACAGAGAATAAAAGATAATTACATGTATATAACTATTTTCGAATGTTGTACAAAAACTGAAAACGATATTAGCCAATTTTGTACTTCCCATTGTATATCCTCTTTAACATCTAAAAACATTGCCTTTTTGTATTTGTAATGTCCCTGATATAGGAAATGATTTTATACTGTGTGGAGCGTATAACGGCTTTTATACTTATACTTATGATAATTATGAATAACAAATTGGTGTGGTGATAGGGTCAGCTATCAACCGACAAGTGACGAGATGAAATGATAACAAGGTAAATGTTTCCCTTCCTTTAAGATTAAAAACCAAGTACGATCACCAATGGCGTTCGGAGAAATAACTCCAGTTTCAGCATTCCTTTTGTGATGTCTTAATATCAAAGCTGTGAATTTCATAACCAATCAACAGCTCACTTGAAGGAAAAAAGAGAAGACGCTCCACAAGCAATTGGTGTAATAATTTTTAAAGACACACATCCACAAAGATTCTCTCTATTATCGAACTAGCCCACCATCATTGCACTTGAGCATAATGCTATTTAAACAAACATGCTGTGTGTTGGTTTGAGAGGACAACTGTTGGGTCATGGTTAGGGGTAAACCGAGGTATCAAATGAGATTAAGTGCCATCAAAGTAACTCAGAGGGGTGCAACACTTTATGTCAAATGCATTCTTTTGACCGAATATGGGTCATTTGGACAGAGAACTAACTGCACGGAATAGACATATATCGTGAGATTTTAATTATTTTTTTTGGAATTACTTATGCCTGAAAAACAAGCTGGAATGCAGAAGTTAATGAAATAAGTCACGAATCGTGACTTAAATTAATTATTTCTTTGATTGATATCTTATTTTGCTTTCAAGTTCACGGTCATTTCATATGAAAATGGCACATTCCTTCAAAGTTCGAGGCCGGTATCATCCCAGATCGCGATGAGTTTTACGCTCGCCAAAATAGCTTGACTAATTTTATGATTCGTCTTTAAACGGCTCATGCTAATACTTCATTTACTCGCACAGTAGGAAAAACAAACACTGCGCCTTCCATGACAATCATAAGCAAATAAAAGACATGTTCTTTCAAAAGAAAATCACCCCTTGATTCAAAAAAGGAATATTTATAAGATGATGTTTATTCATCCCTATCAGCAAACCATAGCCTTCTCTCCCTCTCTATTTTTGCAGGTGATTTTTCAAACTGTGAGCATCTTTCGACCAATTAGCTCCCCGCAGTCTCCACACCGTCTCCCATAAAGATTGATAAAGTGGGCGGGTCTTTAAGGTTGAGAAGGTATAATGAGTATTCTGTTATGCGTAGTATGACAACAGCTATTTATCCCTTATTTGGTTATTATGCATGGCTGAGAGAAAGACAAGTACTTCATTTATGATTTATGATATTTGACGGAATCTGATACAGAATGTCAACAGTTGAAAAGGTGCACTTTTACAGCAATTTTTTAAAAATCTACAATTAATCTGAATAGATTGTTGAAATGGCTCCATATGCAGAGGCCGTTCAATTTTCCAATGGTAATTTATTTACAAATAAAATGAATAACTGTAGTTATAGTAGAAAATAACATCACCGGTCATAGCTTTCATTTTTTTCATAGAAACACATGACCATTCTCCTTTTTTAAGGAGACGAAACCCCCTCCCTACGATATAACCCCGGTTTTTAAGCAGGCCATTACGTTAATTGCCCAATCAAAACCGAGCCTAATTTCCTAATGGTGCTCTGGATGTGTCACAAATCCTGTCTCGACCGAAGCGGAATTATTCTGATCGACATCCAGGGGTGTAGGCCTACTCCCACTAAGTATATTGCAAAAAACGTCCAGTGCGACACTGAAAATTGATATTTCTAATATACACAATATGCGTACATTCAGGTGGCGCCACATCACATAAGATGCAGTAATGCAATGTACCTTCAGTGGTTCCATCATGGGTTGTGTGAGTATGGCGAGTATTGGTCTAGGTATAGGATAATTACCCACGCTTTCATACCTGGATCTGCCATTTGGATTACTCATTATTTACTTTGCAAAAAGCTTTAATGGAAGACAGCTATGATTACTGTTCTGTAATTAAAGGAGGTGGACACCCAACGTTATGCATATACGTTATGACGTAATGAGATCATGGTAAAGTCACCCACAATTTCGTATTTATACATAGTAGCAAAAATATATGGCATAGACCCCAAAACAAGACCCTGACATTTTCCAAACACAAAAAAAGAGGCCCGTTTTGTAATTATGGCTACCTCAAAAACGATTTTCTTATTCATCTTATAGACTTTTTCCAAATAGTAAAAAGATTGGAGTTGATATAACTTTCGATTAACTGCAACTGAGCTATTGTTTCTAATTCTGTTTACAAAATAATGCAATGGAAGCCAATTTGTCCAGATATATGGGTAATAGTTCTTGGTTTATTTCTTACCTGCGTTACAATTTGCACCTGTATACCCCGGGTCGCAACGGCACTGGTTTGGTCCAACGCAGGTTCCATGTACACAACCCGATTCACAGATTGCTGTTAAAAGAAAGAAAATAAAATGATATAAGTTGTCATTAGAGCTAGAGATAAAGGCAAATATAGATCAAAATGTAATGCAATAATCACGTGGAATGCGTTATCTTCTACGAAGTACAGCGTTATGAAATACTTGAAAACATGTTTTGATGACAACGCAAAAACAGTTGAGGAACGATGAGACCACCCAGGTAAAATGTTGCTTTTTAATCTCATGAACTAGATATTTTTCATGAGTTAAAAAATAAATGTAACATTTTCCACGATATCAACCACAAACAATTCGATCACTGACATTACCAATTAAGTCTTCGTAACTTCCTTACAGAGTAAAAAAAGTACCAAAATTGTCCAGACTTTATCTCGGCAACATTCATGATACAAAATGTCAGTTACTAACGTATTTCTTTATTCACCATGTCTATTGTTTATATTTATGCATCATTTAATATGTATATGTTTTCTCATTGGGTAATTTATGTGCATATTTCATGCATTTTCACTATTTCTAACTCCCCAAATTAGTACATAGGCCTCAATATTGTTTCTCACGTTCACCAGCTTCCTGCCCTTTTCTGCCATTGTTACAAATCCCGCCTCTACTGTACACCTATCACCCTCGCCTGGATTCCTAAAAAGCCCAAGTCGCATGCATATGTTCCCAATCAGTTAGGAAGTTGAAATGCATATTTCAGGTCAAACCTATTGGCATTTTGTGTCAATCTCAATCACGGCATAAATCCATTTTACCAAACAACTCTATCACTTATCTCAATAACAATTTCATATTGTATGTATAAGAGATGTGTTTCCGGTCCAGCTTATATCACTTATTCCACTTTGGTCATATTTTCCCCCTGGGTACGGGTTTCTAAAGTGGGCTTGTGAATAATGAAATTGTATCAAATGTATTGTGCCAATAACCCTCCTATTACCAGAAATTGTGTTCCTTCGGAATACAAATTTCTTTCAAATCAATCCAGTTTTACTAAAAGTTCATTCAAACAATTTCTCCGACCATTGGTAGCGATGTTGAAATCCAACAACGACAAACGATACTTATTTTTTCATTCATCTTTGTACAAACAATTCGTTCCCAATGTTTGTATTTACTAAATGAAAAAAAATACTGACCCCTTTTCTTTTGCTTTCACAATCAACTTCAATCTCTATTCATCTTACATGAAGAAGAGGTTTCTTCCAGTCAATCCTGTATGCTGCGACTTCTTTAGAAGAAGTCAAAGTGAACAATTTGACATATTTGAGACCTGTCTATTGTAGAAGACGAAGGGGCACAAAAAGGAGGGGAAAGTCACTTTGTATGACCACCATCAACCAAGCATGTCAACTTTTCTGGAAAACGAGGTATTCACACCAAATTGGCGGGTTACAGTTGATTTGTCTTGCTATCAGTCTGATCTTTACATTGTTTGGCCACCTTTGTAGCCATCACAATCATATCTGTTCATGCAGCAACGGTCAGACAAGAAAAGATATTATACGGGACTATAATATCTGTTGTCCAGTGATACCTGGTTGGCGACGTGTGGTCAGTCTGCGTTCAAACGGTCCTAAACGCTGACCGATATGTTGTCCAAAAGTTGACCGTTTAGTGGCCTTTTATAATTCCTTTTGATAAAAAAGGGAAATGGCTTCCGACTTTGCAAGTAGATAACTACGGTTCGTTTATGGTCTTTTAAGTTGTATGATTTCTCTGTTTCCCCGAACGAGGACGGACCTATACGAATGAACAAACGAAATCATTGATTGTGCAAGAAATCCAACAAGTTAACGAGTTTGTTTGTGTACTTTATCTATACCGTTTCTAAATGTTACTGACTGGAAATGATCTATTCAGAATTAATGGACAGGATAGAACCCAAATGAAATTGTGTGAACTTATTTTTGGCAAATAACCATCATAGAGCGTATCTAAAGCGGAATGTATTGCGCGAATCAACTTGACAGGCACTCAGGCAGTGTCTGTGAAAATCACAGTTCAGTGTTCTCTTGTATAGAGATCATACAGCGACAATCGGGTAGTAAACGCACACACACACGCGCGCACACGCATTCTTACACCCACACCCACAGTCTCTCGACGCTCACAATGCTTTTTTGTATCGAGTTCGGCTGTCTTGTCCAATAGTGTTGTTGAACTGGAGACAGGACATCGCCTTGCCGCACTTGATTAGCCACCAAGGGAGTGCCTTTGAGCATCTTGAAACGGGAACGCTTGTTTCGCTTAAACAAAAGCACACACTAACAGACTTTCACATCTAATTACTTCTATCTTGTATAGAAATTGAGGCCCTACCATTTGTAACAGAAATTCAGATCACATTCCTATCACCATGTATAAATAAGAATAATGTGATACAAGATGTTTTTTTTTTTTAGTTCCTCGGGCGATAGATACACAAGATATTATAACCCTACTCACGTCTCAGAAAGAGAAAAGACAAAGGGTGATGAAAATCGTAGTCAGTGCATTATTTCAGACATGAAATAAACAATTATGATAGCATCTTTATAGGGCCCTTGAGGCAAGGGATCGAGATCAGAAAAACATGAACATTCATGAAACTGCCTGTGTATGTTATTGATAGCACGTAGTGCTGACATCTTCAAGTAGTCTCCGTACACTGCGGGTCCTAGGCCCCCACAAGGGAATCCTCCCGGTATCTTTCTTTCTAGAGATAACACCAACCAACAGGTGGGTGAATTCAGAAGGTGTGACGAGTCTAGTGAAACTGCGGAGGCGGGGAAGACTAAAAGGCCTATAAGAAAGCAGGGAGAAATCACCTTCAACCCGCCACCTAGTCTGCAAGCACAGACTCTAAGTTGACACTTTACCACACTTCCTAAAAACCTTGAGGACATGTACAGCATTTTCAAAATCAATATAGGAAATAGGGACGGGGAGGTTCATGTAGTCTTTGATACCGATGACTTAAGTCTACCGAGAGGATAATTCAGAAAAGTCTCTTTATTTTGAGGTAACAATGATAATAACGAAAGTGAAGAAATATAGTATTTGAAGATATTTAGGAGCTTTCTACATAGCATTCTATTCTGCTATCAAGAAATGAAAAAGAAAGTGCAGAATTAAAGGAAGGAAAAACCATTACTATCATTGTAATAGTCTAATAATAATTAAAGACCTTAAGATAGTAAATCACATTAATTNAGTCTCTCGACGCTCACAATGCTTTTTTGTATCGAGTTCGGCTGTCTTGTCCAATAGTGTTGTTGAACTGGAGACAGGACATCGCCTTGCCGCACTTGATTAGCCACCAAGGGAGTGCCTTTGAGCATCTTGAAACGGGAACGCTTGTTTCGCTTAAACAAAAGCACACACTAACAGACTTTCACATCTAATTACTTCTATCTTGTATAGAAATTGAGGCCCTACCATTTGTAACAGAAATTCAGATCACATTCCTATCACCATGTATAAATAAGAATAATGTGATACAAGATGTTTTTTTTTTTTAGTTCCTCGGGCGATAGATACACAAGATATTATAACCCTACTCACGTCTCAGAAAGAGAAAAGACAAAGGGTGATGAAAATCGTAGTCAGTGCATTATTTCAGACATGAAATAAACAATTATGATAGCATCTTTATAGGGCCCTTGAGGCAAGGGATCGAGATCAGAAAAACATGAACATTCATGAAACTGCCTGTGTATGTTATTGATAGCACGTAGTGCTGACATCTTCAAGTAGTCTCCGTACACTGCGGGTCCTAGGCCCCCACAAGGGAATCCTCCCGGTATCTTTCTTTCTAGAGATAACACCAACCAACAGGTGGGTGAATTCAGAAGGTGTGACGAGTCTAGTGAAACTGCGGAGGCGGGGAAGACTAAAAGGCCTATAAGAAAGCAGGGAGAAATCACCTTCAACCCGCCACCTAGTCTGCAAGCACAGACTCTAAGTTGACACTTTACCACACTTCCTAAAAACCTTGAGGACATGTACAGCATTTTCAAAATCAATATAGGAAATAGGGACGGGGAGGTTCATGTAGTCTTTGATACCGATGACTTAAGTCTACCGAGAGGATAATTCAGAAAAGTCTCTTTATTTTGAGGTAACAATGATAATAACGAAAGTGAAGAAATATAGTATTTGAAGATATTTAGGAGCTTTCTACATAGCATTCTATTCTGCTATCAAGAAATGAAAAAGAAAGTGCAGAATTAAAGGAAGGAAAAACCATTACTATCATTGTAATAGTCTAATAATAATTAAAGACCTTAAGATAGTAAATCACATTAATAGAAATAATTTGTATACACCGCATATAATAAAGCACATTACATTATAGCACATAACGCATAACAGAGAAATATAGGGTACCAAGACCCTTTTACTTGTTTACAACAACTGAAATAAATATGTTTTCAGAGTGGACTTCAACTTATATATTGTGTCAAAGTTTCTAAGTGAGTCTGGGAGGCTATTCCATTAAAGGAGGGCAGCATGGACAAATGAAGGTTCACTATAATGTGTCTATTAAAATAGGAGGAACACAAAATAGATTATTTTTACATGATCGAAAATTTCTTACTGGTTTATATACAGTGAGTAAATACAGTGAATAATTAAACATGAAGAGGGAAGTAAACACGCCTTATATGAATACAAAAAGACTGAAAAACTTCAACACAAATACTTTGAACTACATTCATTTTAACCAAGTAAATAGACATTTCCAAGTTGTCGATGGAAACCCCAAATTGAATCTGATTCGAGTGTTTGTTACCAGCCTGGAATAATTATATGTGCACGTAATGTCATTTAGCGGATTCACAAACATCCTCTTCACTCCGTTTTCCATTAGCATGACGTGTGATTAGGGGCAAATTTCTTCGAGATTTAAAAATCTTCAGAATCCGTGACGGATTCAAAAGACCCATTACTGTTCTATGTCCATGATTTATTCGCAACATGAGTATAAACTTTGCCAAGTACAAAGATGAATGAATAAATAGATATCGTTTGTCGTTGTTGGATTTCAACATCGCTACCAATGATCGGAGAAATTTGCTTTCTCAAAATCTCGTTTTCTCAAATTGCAGCCATGGGAGCTATAAACAATGAACCATATATTCAACATGCTGAACGGCTTACGAGCCTAATAATGTTCAAATCTTTAACCTGTAATCTAACCTAAATCGTCACACAATGCATGCGTGTGGGCTGCACTCAATTACATTCAGATTCTGTCTAGGCTTTTGAAAAATATATAGTAATATTTTGGTTCAGATAAGATGACATGACAGCACCTGTTACTTCAAATGACATATTTCCCGGCACAGAGTGGTACCGAAACAACATGTACCCAATGTACATGAACATCCATGCAGTACAAACCTTAACGAAACACTCATAAGCTTTCAAACAATTTAATAAAACATGAGTTTATTAGTTTTATTGAGAAAAATAAGAATGAAATATTCAACAAGCGTCCTCCTGCATTTCGAAATAACATGATTTGAATCCTTTAGATTTTCAAATGGAATTCGTTCAAATATTTAAAGATGTCGGCTTCATAGCTGAAAGCGACGTTATAATCTACTTTGATTTCATTTTGTGAGTGATATAGAAAGAGAGAGAGAGAGAGAGAGAGAGAGTGGGGTTATGTCACACATGACGACACAGAATACCATAAGAAAGAAATATTGAGAAATATATTCAGGGTCATAGACAAATACATGTGTAGCACAATTTGTTTTTTACATTCTAAAACACAAATCGTCATGTTACACCAGTCCAAGACGGATGTATGGTTTACGTGTGACATGGCATCGAGAGGATGAGCTTATGACGTCACAGACTGAGCCAATATTGGAAGAAACCATCACCGCTTTAACGTCACGAATGCTATCTTGATTTCTCGGAACATCCCCTATTTTAAATTTCCGCTGGAGCTGAGACGCTTGACAGCAAATAATGTTCATTTCGTCGAGGATACGACAGCGACTGCACGGTAATGCCATATCACTGTTAATAAGAATTCATTGATGAATTTATACGTCAAAATGTGTATGCAACTGATATGACGTTTATCTGATTGACAGTATGTTGATAAATAAGAGTAAGGTAAATCACATATAATTATCACGAATCACAAAATCCCTAGTCAGTCATCACACAAATCACTAAAAAAGTGATCAAACTCTAATGATAAACCAAGAAGATGGATATCCTTCAATAAAAGCATTCTTTAATTAACTCTCCTTACGCCAGACATAATGTTAAGTCTGAAGTAAATGTTTCAATTTCAATGTTGGATCCCTTAAAAAGGCTTCAATTATCACATTGGTATTCTTACACAACACCTACTAATCCTTATCATTTTGTATCTAATAATAAACGTGCTATCAACGGCCATTTCATATCTTCATGGGCAAACAAGCCGTAAACAGGAATTTCGGTGTCCAGAAAATAAAAACAACGCAGACCTGCTGTCTGAAGATTTATTGAGAAATATCAAGAGGAGTTCCCGAATTTAGAATCTAGATAAAGAGTCTAATCTCTCGTCTTATTTTGTGCAATACCAACCGTATGTTACGTGGGCGGAAGCAGTCTACACCGTAAGTCAGTGCTGATGTGAGAACAGTGCATGTGTTTTTTTCATCTCATGCTATACCGTCTATTTTCGGACAGGAAACTTCCACTTCCATTGATACCATTTTATTCATATCGTTCGAAAGAAATACATTTTAAATCGTAACCAATTTCAAGAGAAAATAAAATAAATTTCATTTCGAGATTGAATTCATTAATTAGAATCAACCAATGACAACCAATCCAAGCTATTCGTAACGCTTCAGATAAACTAATTTAAACAGATAATGCGTAAAGATAGAATACCAGATATACTTGGTCAAGCTCTAACAACAAAAATGGAAACGGACCAGCGTATATTATACCCATAAACAGAGTTTGAAAATTATATAATCACCTGGAGATTTCAATATATTTACAAGTCTTTCATCATGGGCCATATTATGATAACTCAGAAGTGGAAAGTATAATCGTGAACTAATAGGCATATACTCTGCATGAGGTTGAATGAGGATTGTATTTTACATTAAAGATTTGCAAAGCATAATTAAAGCGGTAATACCATGTCGTGCTGACCTCATTTTAGTTTCCGATCTTTGTTTTTCTCCCAGTTGGACTTGAAGAAGTTGGAAATAGTTCAAACGTATGCTACAATTTCATGATTTACATCGCTGTTAAGACACTGAGAATAATTTGATACACGTTAATTGATTTATTGGGATAACAACATGTCGTCTTAGAGATTTAGCAATCAACTCCTCTCAGCGTACTGTACACAATGGTCTGTGTACATTGCTCAATTATAGGAGATAAATGGGTATAATGGTCATCACAACGTGGATATAAAAATTTACCAAAATCTAATTAAAAAACATTAACATAATTTAAAGAATGTTTACTTCTAAAATTGTTAAACTCTGCGGCCAAATAATGACTTGGTCCGTTCGGAAACAGGATGATAAAAAAACAACTATGACGGTGAAAATGAGAACTCAATATAACAAAGCTACCAACCATATCTTCCGTCAAGGCTATCAATTTGTCAACTGTCCATTGTTGTGGTACAGAAAGTACAAGCCAAAAATCGGATGTGGAAAAGACAAGGATGAAACGGAGGTTGAAATCAATCTTATTGTTGTAGTAATTTATATGTGATTTCCTTATGTCGGATTCTATCTTTAATCTATAATAAATCATACTGAAAACAATAGGAAGACAACTGTAACAAATGTTCGAATTATGGGTAGGTTGGGTCGTTGCCCATCTGTCACGCAGTGCGGTCTCATCTTAATTGTTGACATGACAAGAAAGTCCACATTTATAATCAAAAGAATATATCAAAAGTGTGTTTGGAGATATCTTTTTAAATCTGATCAGCGAAGACAGATATGATTTATGGGAAAATATAGTTCTAGTCTACACAGAATTTGATAATAATGGGGGAGGGGGCTATTGTTTATTTTATTTTTTAATAAAATCAAAATGTTCCCATTAGTTATAGATATCCTAAATGGAAATGAACATGCACATGTTTAAACAAAATCACACACGAAGCTTACACAACTTAACCGTTGAGTTTGCACGGACGGCAAGTAGTGAAACACAAATGTGGCAGTTAAATAATGTTTAGATGAATGGCAGTGAAATGATGAATATCTCTGATTGCACACCAAGTTCAAGGCGGGCACATGGAGCAGTTCAAGGTCGGTGAAATATTTCATCACTCCGTTCAAATCACGGCCACATTTCTAGCTAACCAATTCAAGGCACCTCCTATATTTGGACTCCATCCACACAACTGCACAGGCAATGTCAGAAATATTAACCACATTCAAATGGTACTCCATCGTATACGTGAATAAAAGATGTGCGTGATCTGCCAGATATTTGTTGATTCTGTTTGTATGAATTTGTTTAAATTCTTTGCTTCGGCTGAAAATCTTGAGGAAATCTGTATCAAGATTTGGTTTTGATAATGTTAAATCCAACAAGAAAAGTCATAACATGGCGTTGTGGTCTTTATCTATTTCAACCCACGGTGTTTTCCTGGCAGATAAAATGCTTATGTTCAATAACAATGCTTCATAGTCGAAAGTAGGAATGCAATAGGTGAATGGATTGTAACACATGGATGGAGTTTGGTGTGAAAGGCATGATCTCTTTAGATGTAAGAAATTGGCACCCCTTGAATACATACCCTCAAGTTGACCAACCATTAATGGTTTAAAGTACACGAAGTATATCACCTTGTGTCTATTCATGCTCTCGCTAAAGATATATATTATACCTACTCACGTTTATTTCAAAAGAAATCTTAAGCACTGATGCTACATCTAGCTGCCTAGAGAAAAACAAACCTTATATTAGACCCTCTAATATAGAGCAGTTCAAATTATTCTGTACAACTAAAGGTTACTTCGCGATCAACATGTATTCGTTGCAAGATAAGCCGGGTTTTCAGGACCCTCGGTTTCCATGACAACAGAGCTTGGTACGAGACAGGTATCGTCTGCTAGGGAGAATATTTAAATAACAAAATTCTTCAAACTGTAATTGAAGTACCTCATCAAGGAAGCTTGTCGTAAAATGTAACTACTGAGTAGTGAAGTAGTTTTGACTTTCCATTTATTACGACGCAAATAGTTTCTAATGTAAAATGTTAATCATGAAAAGGGCACTCGAAAGTTAAAGATGCAGATTCCAAACAAATATTGAAAAAACTAAATGACAGAAAAAAATAATTAAAAGTATATTCTGTATATTCAAGTGAATTATATCAAATTAAATGTCAATGCCCAAACTCTTAAATTGTCCAGGAAAAGATAATGAACTGAAGACAGTTATTTAGGCGTGTATATGAGATGTAAAGGATCACCATTAGCTTCCTCACATGTATTTAGATAAATCAACCACACGATTCTAGCGAAGAGGCAGCCCTCGCTAAACACAAGGACTCGATTATTATTACACTCTGGCTTGCCTCATCCGAAATCGGATTTTAAAGGGAGAGCGAAGTCAGTGGTAGGTAAACAACAGTTGATTGGTAACTAATATCCCTTTAGATGACAGGGGTTCTCATAGCACAACAATTATTTTGACTCTTGAAATTATTGAAGTAACTATTCAGGCCAGGTTTTAGTTTCCAACTTCGCAAGCAAACATCATGTTTATCAACAGTAACCCAAATATGGAACTGGTTAAATTATTGTGTGTTCATCGATCTTCATACCACATCATCGCTGGCATTTATGCAAAATCGATGTTGAATTTAATGAACAGATTTTGTGTTATACTATAAAATGGCGTTATTAACGCCATACGATGCATTGCCATTAGCAAAAAAGATGCCTATGAATTCACCGTCAAAATGAATGCGCTAAAACCCCATGCCTCTGCTCTCCTTCCATCAAAGCCAATGCCCGCCTTTTAAACAAAAACCCATTTTAAACCTTAAATACCCCCATCATTAGCATTTTCCCCTTTCTTGAAATGAGATGGGAGAATAATTAGCGAAGCGAGCAGAGCTAGTAGCCGCTCGGTCGGTCGGTCGGTCGGCTCTCCTCCACATCAATCATTTACGAGCTCATAAATTGTACGTGCGTAACAGGCGTGATCATACTAATGGCTCGCAAACCAGTTGGTGGGTTTAGCTTCGTATTGGGACGACACGACATTTTTAATGGGACAACACTCCCCAAGGGCGGTGAGTTAATATCAGCAGTAGACGAGAGATGGGATAGAAGATGAAGATTTCATTTCGTAATAATCACCCATACACAAGTCACACCTACTGAATGTTTAATATAATTATGACGCCAAACACGACTACGTTCATGTGGGAATAGAATGGGTTTAAGAAATGGATTACGTAGAACTCCACCAGATGCCGACAATAATTTTAAATGTAATCAATGACCTAAACTTGTCAATAAAGAATACGATATGGTTGGGTTTCTTGTTAATGCTTTGTCATTTTCATTTAATAAAGCCTAATTCCATTTTGTCACAAAAACCATTTCCCCCCTTTCATATAAGAGACCATTCTTACATTAAAACATTATAAAAATCTTAGTGAAATGGCATTAGAGAACTACAATTGGTTGTAAAATATTTCAATTCATATCAATTCTATATTTATACGAGCAAGATAATGATATTATTTTTAAGGAAGCGTGAACGTTATGTCGTTGAAGGTTGTGGCTAATAACATACGTTTTCGTACCACTGAAGTTCATATTAATGTTGACTACCCATTAAATCGATAATTCCGAGAACCAACAAATGTTTTCCTTAGCTGCTAAACATCCTAATTGATTCATGAGTTCCTAATTACCAAACCCAATCGACAACGAGCAAAATAGGAAGAGTGATTAAGGTCATTACGAAAATCAACCTGACAAAATCAAAATCTTGACTTTATCCAAGGAAGTAGCGTGTCTACAGCCTAGGGTGGGTTTGGAAGTACAGGAATGATAGGAGCTTTTCATAATTCAAATTGTCTACAAGCTCATTCTTATTTCTTATAATTGAATATGAAGAAGCGAAAGATAACAAGTCTCTTCCTTTATAGACAAAAAATATTCAAAACAACCCCTATTATATCTAACTCGAATACAGGAACGGAAAATTTCCTTGACCAGAAATCAATACGTAATTGAGTTGTTGGGGAAAAAGCACGAAGGCTACCCATAATTGTGTTTCAGCAAAGAGCACTCCATAATGAAACCCCATTTAGGCACAGTTGGATACGATTTGTTGTAAATTATGACTATAAATAAAAATCACAAAAGATGAAAATTGTTGATTGTTTATAGCAACAGAGATTTCTTAACGATACCATCCGCTTCCGATTCTACTTACTCTCAAACAAGGAATAAAGATTTATGATAGCGGAGAACTCCGTCTGTTTGAAAGGGGTTGTCTCGGGTATATTTTTGACGTTTTTCTAGGATTTGACTAATTTCCTTCTTAGTTGGATGATACGTCTTCATTGATGAAATTGAAGGACAGATAATTGAATTCACCTTGGATGTTCTCAGCGTGTATTTCCCCCAGTTGATTGGCATGAAGAGGTATGACTTCATATCACTATTCAGAGATGGTAGTGCTCTTAAACACCCGGTCCAATTAACACCCCCCCACACACACACACACACACACACACCCACACAAACACACGCACACACACAAACACACGCACACACGCACGCACGGTATCGTACACGCACGCACATATACACCCACACCGTTCTTTTAGCATTATTAACCCATACTGCACGTGCAATACATAACATTGAAGGGGTCGGTGGGTGTTCAGAAGTCTACCGAGCTAATTAATGAAGATTAGGTTCAGGGGTTAGGTGGGCGTGTCTAGCCGCCCGTAATTGCAGACGTTGTGTACTTCATACAGTGATCATATTCAGGGAGTATTCGGAATTCTCTAGAAAGGGTAGGTGTAAGTTTGTAGAAATTTGAAAGAGGGGAGTCGGTGCTTTACTCCGACAGTCAACTAAAAAAACAGAATGGAACAAAATAATAAAAAAAACTATTTATGCCCTTTTGGTCTAAAGGGGGTGCATATTTACGCTGTTTGCCCCTCCACTTAGTCCTTGCATGGTAACGTATCCATAGTCCATATTGAAGTATGAGGCTCTTTATGTATTTATTGTATGTTTTATTCCCTCAGAGTTTCAGTAATACCACGAGAAGGTCCATACAGATAAGAAAATCTGACATGACTTGAGAAATGTCATTAGCGCTGTCAGGTTTCAAGTTTGTGGAAGTTTCCGATAATAGCCTTAACCTCTAGAGACCAGAACTAAGAAAGAAAATATAATTACGAGCAAAACCGCTAAGAAGAAATTGTCTCGGACTCTATGGGACCCTCTTTTCTCTCAGGAAGGAGACTTCCCTTCAATTATTTGTGATAGCCTTCGAATATTTTTAAAGACAAAATACGCATTTTATTCCACAACCATATATTCATCTATCCCTAGCTTGGTATTGTACAGTCAAACCTGTCTATAGCGACCACCCAAGGGAAACACAAAAAGTGGCCTTTGTAGACAGGTGGTCTTTGGAGACAGGTTCCTTTAGTACATGATTCAATGAGAAACCATTTTCAAGGGAAACAACAAATGTGGCCTTTGTAGACAGGTGGTCACTAAAGCAGGTTTGACTGTATAACTAAATCTTAGTGGGAAGACCCCCTTCCACCTCACATCCCACTAATACACACGAACAAAAGAAATCTACAAGACCAAAAACACTCGCTTGGTTTTAATAAACATCAGACAATACAGACAGTTTATTTCTTTATAATTTTCAATCCTCAATTCCACTGCATAACTTTCATCATCACAAGTGACATGTTCGAAGAGGCCCTCGTCTCTAAAAATCCTCTCGGATCCGCCCCCCCCCCCTTCTTCCCTCTTCTTCTTTACATAAACAGCCGTTATTTGGAAGTGCTAGGGTAGATGAATAGCAGATAAACCAAGGGTGCATCCCTTACTCTACGTAAACATTTCGATCCAAAGGTTACTTGATACACCTGCCGATGAGAGGAAAGCTCGCGAATATAAACCAAGGCATGAGGAAGCTCAGAATTCATCAGGGATACAGAGATTAGTTACCCCTTTTCTATAGACGACGACGAGGAGGAGTTTGTGGGTTTATAGAAGCTTGTAAGCAGTACATCAACAAATGTGTCAGACTTGATTTGTACAGAATCAAGCTTATGCCTGCAAGGTAATTCCCTTTGAATATCAAATACACGTTCACGACACAACTACGGAGATTCATTATGGGTTAATGGGTTGGCCACTTTCCACATGATCAGGTCTGTTGAAACGACGTTATACTTAAACGAGATTGGCATAAAGAGTATACCCGATCTTGGTAGCTTCGAATACAAATTGTATACCCTTTTGTATAACCTTACATTAATCATCTCCAGAAACGGTAAAGAGTAAAATGTAATCTGTTTGATGATACCTTATTCAGAACTTTGTGGCCGCAGATGTTTTAGTATCAAAGAATTTATGAAGAGTCGCCTAGATCTCCGTGTACCAAGTAGCAAGTTTGTCATAATGCATCCAATACGGGACAAAACCAAATTTTCACAGAATCCTTTCAAAAAGTCGAATTAGGATTCGCGCTTATAGTGTTCAAATTGTCCGAGGTTTCATAGGTCCTTGGTTCAATCTATGACTTTGTCTCAATCCTTACGACAGCATCTACAAACAGCCCACAAACCTCTTGTCTAAGATCTTGCCACAAAAACCTTCACATCACTTTCTTGCATGCATGTTTCATGCATTTATCTTAACGTTGTCTACCCTCAAAGAACATGACGACTAAATAAATGGAATTAATTACACCAATGATGATAATAAGTACCAAATTTATTGACAGAGTAGTCTGTTGGACAACAAATTTATCATCCTGAATAGCCTCTGTCCACTCTAAATGACTTGATTAAGAATGATTTATCCAGGGAGTTCCTGGTTTTTCTTAAACAAGGGATGCAGAGGGAGCCAAGAACATGTCACCGTTGTGTTGAAAAGTACATGGTAGATAACCAAAGTTATTGACAGTGGACACTTAGGATTATATCCGTTATCAACGTTTTCTACTTTTAATAACTCGAAAAAGGAAGGCTTGCTATAAACAATGGATGTAGAGGAAGCCAAGATTATGTCATCGTTAATTGACAAGTATATACTACTGATAAATAGCAAAGTTATTGACAGAGGATATTTAGGTAAAATACAGGATCGCGAGTAAACATTTTTAGTGAACTAAAGATGACATCACACATTAACTCCACCCCCCCCCCTCCTTCTGCGCCGTGCCCTTCTTTGATATCGCTAAAAAATCACTTTCACCTTGAACGTCTGTCACTACATACTATTAGAGAGTGAATAATTATTTATATTCCTGAGCCTATAGGAGTAATACATCAATCACACCGTCAAACCGAATCCAGACCGATTCCAAACCGACCAAGTTTTAAGCCATAGGATGTAAAGTAATGTTTTACTCGGTCCGTTGTAGGTCTGCTGTCAGTTTCATTGAAGTGACTAAAATATACAAATAATACACAGCAGTGAGGGCATTAGTAAGAATTACCCACAGGAGGTACCTTTGGAACATTCTAAAACACAAGAGGTAATATAGTAGAGGGTGTTCGGACTGTTTTGAAGGCTCTGAGTGTGGGTAATTATACTGATTCCCGAACAAAATGATGTGTTTTATTTGTTTTATAAGATTATGTTGTATTTGTTTAATGAATGATGTTTTAAACCGGTCAATACCATTGGATAATGACCGGTCATTATCCAAATTACGCGTAAGGCGAAATAAATGCCTGGTCACGTGTACGCTTACAACCAATCATTTGATTAGGATCCACGTCATCATCTTATAAAATATTGTTTATCTCAAGACCAAGGTATATACTTACGGGTGCATGTTCCTACAATACTATTCCTGACCCATCCTGCGCAGCAGCCTAGTCTGTAGGAGCCGTATCCGCAGCGGTGTATCTTTCTCCGCATGGCACTGTAATATGGAAAGACGTAGACGTTGCCGACCCTTCGAACAGTGGCAGAACTGCGATGCACAGGAACATGACGGTAGTTATGAACACTGAACACGCCCCTAGAAAGAAAAAGAAATGAATGTATGCATTCATTTTTAGATCAGTCAGTTAATTAATAATTAATCAATCAATAATCAATAAATCCACCAATTATTCAAGTGTTAAATAACGACTGTCTACAAACAACACAAATTGAAACATTTAGCTTAAGTTTTCAAGCAAAAGTAAATAAATGTAGTTATACAAAATCATGGGAAAGACAAACAAAATTATTTGTCTAGAATAGCTATGCATGATTGTGGTATAGGATCTACAAAATAATGTACTGATATTTATATTCAATTGCGATTTTCATACTGTTTTTTTTTTGTTGTTGGCTGTTTGTTATAAAATCAGATTAAGAGCGAGCGAATGATATGATATCAGAAGGAAATCAAAACAGTAAATACAACAAAGTGAGCAATGTTTATAGTTTATTAACTTCACAAAAAGACTTGTTTTTGTTGTTGTTTAAGTTACCCTAAATGTAGAATGAATTAGGCAAAATAAAATGAAATGCCAAGTTTTCCCCAGCCTCTCATAACTTGTATCAATCCATTTGAAGGCATTTAATAGCCCAGGTTGTCAACATATTTCAACAAATATTTATAAATAACAATCTTATCTCAAAGAGTCAGACCTATTTACTCCTAGCAAGGAGTTGAACCATGTCCACCACAATAGACAATAATGATCATTGCAGTATGACGTGAGCTAGCTAGTGACTCAGTTACTCTCAGTTCGTCTCGGCTATGAAACCATTCCAACTTTTCTATTAATTGTACCTTGCAAGCCATGCTTAACTTATCAAGTCCATGGTCACAAGTCAAGCTCGTTAGTAAATTATAGAATTGTATTAAGCTATGATTAGCTTCATTGAAGAGAAGTACGGTCAACGAAAGTTCAATTGCTACCACCGTGTTTATTTTTGTTTCTTCTCCAGTATTGGTGTGTAAAATATATTTTGCTCTTAAATAAGTATTTACCCGATTATCAGGGTTATGCATATTCATCATAGGATTGCTCCTGGTTAAGAATTTTCATTTCGTGAAGCTCAAGAGAAGATAATACAAAGTGATGAACTTCTACTATACGACTTCAAAACAAAAAGCATAATTAGTGCATGTACTATAAACCTGCCGGGGGAGTCCATTCAAATGATCAGAAAACAATTATAATGCTAAATGCCCTTACGAGGTTAAACTCGTGCTTTGCAAGGCATACAAAATATTCCAAATAGAAATCGTAACACTTGTATAACTATATCTACTACTTCTACATCTACGTCAGATAAACCGAGGCGCCACGCGTAGTCTTAATCCGTGAATGAATTCAAGCACAATCTGCTTCTATACTCAAATAATTTCCACAAATACTATTCATGGGCATTTACGTTGAAATGTCTTTACAAACTTTTCCACGGTGATTTTCTTCAAATCGGTTCAGCACAAACCGAATGTCACATATCCAAAGATAAAACCCGTTATTTTATTGTGACGAATTACCGCATAATGTGAGAGCAAAATAACTATTGTGAATACTCAGTTCCTAGGAGGGGAAACCTCATGTGTAAGCATGTGTGGCTCTCAGTGAGAGATGAGAACAATTGATGTGACAGGAATATGTTTTTATACGATTCAGCAAACTACCAAACTGGTCTTGAACCCAACCTATTAATTGTTACCATAAACACACAGCATGTAAGCTGGGGATCGAAGCTACGGGATCGGCGTTATTTTTGACTAAAATGGGGTCATTTAACCACCCCCATACCGGGTAAAGAGCGACCTCACCACCGGGCTCCGCCACCAGTACGAACACAACAAGAGACAACATGCTGGTATGACGGAATACCTGACATTCACTGTCTACATGTGTTTGTCTATAATCATTAAACATGACATCTATGTTGGAAGCATGAATGTTTTATGTTATATTGTGATAAATGGTCATTTGCCTGAAGGCATGTGCCTTTGGGGTTCTTTTACAACCCGCCCTATTTCCAACTCGATTCTTCTATCGAATCGTTTCGCAACATTAACCATCGATATGCATGTGACTGGAACAGATGGTTCTTTTAATTATCGCAGTAACAAAGGAAATTATATCATTAGCATACCACGTCTTCTATTGATAACTCTTCCTTGAAAGCTATTATGATGAGATACAAAACCGTTAATGAATGTTGCATGTACAAAGAAAAATGCCAAAGTGGGATATCTCCGCCCATCGAGTCATTCAACCTCATTATCACAGTGCGCAATAAAAAAAAAATATAAAAAATGTCAAATGTCCTATGGCCTCATTAGTTGACACAACATGACGACTCAGCTCAATCAAGATTTTTTTTTAAAACATAAATCAATAGGATGAATTGAAAGAAAAGTGACATGTCTGAAAATTAAGGGTGTAATGAAATTATGGATTTTGGAAAAGGTAATAGCAAATTGATATTCTTCGTTATGTTGCATCTCAATACTAAATCACGAAGAAACAACTGTAAATAACATAACGATTTAAAACTTACCTGCTTATACAGTTTCTCTCTCGTGATTAAAGAATTTTACGGATACTTAATCAATCCGTAAGGAACCAACAGGATATTCATTCTTTTTACAAGAAAAGTCTCACTATATTATGAATAGATGATTAATGGCTCACTCGCGTGTGTATATTGTACGTGTAATAAATGAGAGGATGAAAGGTCGAGGTTCTATCGATCAGGAACAGAAGAAAATATTTTGAAAGATAATGATGACAAATCACAAAGTCAAAGTATTTCTTTTCACCGACACTTTGTAGTCGTACACAATTCGATAATATATATATGATACATTTGTCAACTTTGTGCTAGATGCCAAGTAAATTCTATAAATCTAAGGGTGAATCATAAAGGTGAATGATCGGAGATAAGGTCAGGGATATATTTTATTGAGGTTAAACCAGCTGATTTTTGACAGTATCAAAGCTGGATAAAACGTATCAAAGGAGACACCAGAGAGAGAAAATCAGGTCACATAAACCTCACCCGTGCTTTCTTTATGGCGCAGGTCAGAAATTGGCGACATAATTTATCTCTAGATATCTTGTTTCCCTTATCTTTTAATTTAAAGTCTGGGTTATTGTTGCGATAAAACTACACATCTTTGAATATTGTCTGCAAAAAGGTAAACAAAAGGTTTAAATATCTGAAAATATTAAAAAGAAAGAATGTTTGTTACAATTTCTTACAAAATATCTTTATTTCAGAAAACAAGCCATGTGGGATTTAGCCAAGGAAAATATGGAATATTCTCACTATATGAATGAAAACCGCTAGATAATAAAATATTCGTTCGCATTAAGAGCAGTTTTTATAGGTAATCCATCAGGCTTAATTTTCTAACCAGGACAATAGAAAATACTAGAGCGGTAAATAAAAATGTAGATTCATGCACTCTTTGTTTTCTTTCTTGCTGTCTTCTATTCACTGCATGTTATGGCCTGTAGTGGGATACAAATGGAGAATATTATTCCCAATAATCTATTGAAAAGGGCAAGGGGTTGGGAATGATGATAAATCATTGGATTGGCTTTGTGGCGCTTATCCGGGGCTGATCGTGCTCAATAAAGCGGTGGATTGCAGGGAAGCTATGGTTAGAACGATTTGAATTGGCAGGACGCTTTTTCACTCATACCATATAGCATTCACGTTCAATCTCAATAGATAATAGTCATTTAATGACTTGTGTGAATTCAACTGCAAGGGTTAGAATTCAGTCCCGTATACAACAAAAATGTGTATATTATGATAGAAAGGAAAGTAAATTAGATACCAATATGCCTATAAATAAGGTATTTGTTTATGGAAACATCTTGGGGATAACACATCCCTTTAACATGTCTAACACAACCTTAGTCACGTGGTTTTCTAAATGGACAAGTACTGATAAGATCTCAGCTCATGATCCTGAATAATGTATGGTCGCCACAGGCATAATGCACCGTGTCTCCCTTCTCCCTTCGTGTCATTCATCTTTGTAAATGTAA
>BEXV01000417.1:108714-136765 GCA_003118195.1 Hemicentrotus pulcherrimus
TACTCCTGGGAAAATTACCCCCTCCCCAAGGACAACCATCCTCGAACATGTATTTCGATCACCAAATCGACCAGGAGTAGTGTACTGCTTGTCAGTCATATCGTGCCTAAATCAATCGTCACCGTGAACGAGACGAAAGTCCTACAGGTAAATGTTTCATATGGATTAGCCTCTGACATAAGAATGGGTAACATTGCTAGATGTGTCCGAACTCATGGGACAGGACCATTGAACAACTTCTTGTCCTCATCATGAGCACCACTGGTCATCTTCCTTATCCTCATCTTGCAATCTCTATCAGATGACCAAAATCTTCCTCTTTCATTCCATTTCAACCCCCCCCCCCCCACCCCTCCTTCTTACACTCCCTCTTTGAATACATCACATGACAGGTTAACTCCATCCTCCCAAGTTTTTAAAAAACATTGTTCTTAATATGTTCAGAGTGTTTTCTTTCAAGTAATATCGCATGTCCTCCAGAGCTCCATTATCGAAATTGAAAGACAACACAGAACAAAGATTGAACATTTTACTTCCGACGAAAACTTCGCAAATTTTCTAGCAGCAAACGTGCCCCTTAGGTATGATTATGAAAGATCAACCAGGGGCCCATTTCATAAAACTTGTTATCTATAACAACAGCTAAATTTCTATGACAAATGAGCTCTCAGCCAATCAGATGCCATGGTTTCAGTAGCTTATAACAGTAGCTTATAACTTGTTATTGATATAAAGTTTTATGAAACAGGGCCCTGGTCTTGTAACGATGTGAATAACCTTAAGACTCAGCTGCAGACATGTATCATGATGCGTTTGAAGAAAGCACTTCTGTCAAGTTATGCGAAACCAAATTCAGATGCATATAGTGAGGTAAATGCAAGTTGTGATGTTGTGTTGTTGTCAAAAATGTGTAGTAGCTACTTAAAATGTGGATTGTATGAGGGTTTTGTCTTCTTTTTCTCGTTACCCCCTTCTTTTCAATCATTGTTCCTGATTACAATCTTTTTCGACTGTTATTCACAATGATCATTTTGGTTTTGGCGGTTCCATACATAATGACAAGTGTATGCATGGTGTGAACCATCTGCTGAATAAATAGTTCACTTGGCAGAGACAAACATCGTTTCAATTATTTCCAAGAGGATCGCATGAAGTAGCACAGGTCCAAGATTATCACTCTTTACTAAAAGAAACAAAAATTCTCGTAGCACGTGGGTGAGAAAACAAGCAATTGTAACAGATTCTAATTATTCATGAAAATAAACTCTCAGTCGAATTGTGTCCCCTTCTTTTCCGTTTCTTTCTTTCTTCTCTTTCGATAGCAACTCGACTGACAAACATTAACTGAAACAAATGAAGTGCTCGGGTAGCTAGTCTAAGCAAGAAGAAGAAGAGGTACTCATAGGATGATAGTTTGGTTGTTCCAGCGGTGTCTACCGCCCTTCCCCCTCCCCAGCCTGAATGGATGCACTCTCAAATACTTTGAAATGATATTTATAATTATTATCTACGATGTCTCTAAGCGCTTAACAGATACACTGAAGTCAGTGTAGAAAATATATTTTATAACTTTTAAAAATATGTTGTGAAAAATGTGAATTTTTAATAGGTTGTATTTGTCGTCCTCCTTAAATCGTCATCCACCTATTTCCATTAATATTCACGATCTTAAATACTTAAGACGGTTTACAAGTATCCATTGGAGGCAGTTGTTCTTTACTTAAGAGAGGACAATAACACAGAATACACACAAACACCTATGATTCTTTTATTTTGGTATTGACGTTGCCATCTAGATGATAAGTGGGTGACACAGCCTTAGACGTAGACAGAGTGTGACGTACATTCAAGGCAGTGCATTAAAAGGACGTCGATCGTAGCAATCCACGTTGTCGTTGTGCAAATCTAAAAGTCCCTAGTAAATGATCTCCATGCATAGACAAGACAGAATGACAAGAGAATTGCATGAAGTAACACGAGTCGAAGTTAATCCCTCTTTGCTCAAAAAGACAAAAGTTATTTATTTTGATACGTATTTAGGTAAGAAAACAAACAACTGTGAACAAAAACTTTTAACTATTCATGAAAGTCAGCCATCCATTTTGTCTTGTTTTGTCTTCTTCTTTCTGAGAAGTTAACCCTTGACGGAACAACAGTCAACATGACAACGAACTACATTCCAGAGCTGAGGTAGTCTGTTCATGCAAAAGAGATAGAATTGGAGTCTGCTGATTAGAGTGTGGCCCACCCCCACCCCCTCTCTCTCGCTCTCTCTCTCTCTCTCTCTCTCCCTCTTTCCCTCTCTCCCTCTCTCTCCCTCTTCCACCTCAATACAATAGTAGTTAGTTCAGACTGGTAAATGCATACATAGAAGAGGAGCAGATTGGTTTAAGCTCAGGTTTGTAAATCGGACAAAACTTATAAGAAAACTGTGAATATTTGAAAATTAAGAACAATATTTCTTGAGAAGTTTATTTTCAAATTTCAGTCAGTTAGTGTACACTAGTACATTAAAGTTAATTATAACTGTTACTGCTACCATGCTACTTTCATTTCGTTAATTGGATATTCATATATATTTGGTGATTTTTTAATTTTGTTAAAAGAATAATTTCTTGTCTGAATTATGAGTTCGTTCATATTTTCACCTATAGAGGGTCTAAATTTCTTTGTAACATTCGTGTATTTGGTAAATATGCCTTGCTAGAACACTGAAATACCTGACCTGAAGTGAAAATGTTAAGAAGCTCACTGATAGCCAAATTGTGTCTCTGTCAAGTTTGATACAATTTCTATCTACGATATGTCATTTTATCCCCGAGGAAATATGAAAGAATTCTGCGCGTCCGGAAATCATCATTAGTTTCCGCATCAATTGCAGTCATCGGTGGATGAAATTAAAGCCTCGTGAAATTAGCCATGATCCCTTTGCTAAGTTCCAACCGAATTATTACCCAACCCGGGTCCTACGAAAGTATCCTAACCCCTGGTCTACCTGTGGGGGCATGTATGACACCTGTGACCTATTAGGTCCCTCTGTTTCTACAACTCCAAGATCAAAGATAGATTCAAGCTTTGAAATCCATTCGCGACTGCATTGGTACGGAATACGGGGATTTGACCTGCTCAACCTTTGGATATTTACGGCAAAATATTGAAATGAAAATATCCATGGGGTTCTGCCCTCGGGTTATTTGCGCTCGTTATGTCCTCCCGTCAGGAACATAAGAAGGTAAATATCGTGTCTGGGAGACGGGAGTGTTTCAGGCTCGCTGAACTTTATCATCGTACAAAAGGGAGTAATCCAGTTGACGCATCAGCATAATACTCCCCCATTCGTCTCAGATCCTCTGGTATTAAACCCTGCTTTAAAGCTTCGCGTGCTCCTACATATCTAATCTAATAACCCAGAAAATGTTCCACACTCCCGTTAAACCTTTTGAGATATGAGCCATAAAAACGGGACAGAAAAATTAGCATCGTTAAATGTTACTGTCATGACTGTAGTATAAAGAAAAACATCTCTTTGAATTTGGAGCTGAGTGAACAGGTGATGGATGCTTTTTGACATCCAGGGTATAATGTGCAAAAGCGTTGCCAGAGGGTGAAAAAAAACAACATACCTCTCAAAATGTATGCATTTTTAAAAGTGTGTTTGTCGAGGAATTTATCTGTGTGAGCAATATAAAAAAAATTGTAAATGGCAGAGCTCCTCGCCAAGATATGCTTGTAGTTACTATTGTTTTCATCACCAAGTATAAATGTTTGCATGATTGCAATGTGCAACTTTAACTTTAAAATAATAGCTGATGGCTTCGAGAAGCAGCCCTACATCTTTTGCCTGACTCATAGCTTATACCTCGTCACTGATTGTTTGAGACGTGGTTAGATCGGCGAGGCGGCGAACGGGATAGGTCCCGGGAGTACTAGCGGTCAGATATCGAAATCTACCCGAAACATCATCCAGCTAGACCGACCAACGTCATAAACAATGAACTATATGGTGTCCAAGGAAAACTAAATATATTGTAAATACATGTTCCTGAAATTCAAAAGCAAACGGAGCAGAATCCCAGTTCTAATGTCAATCAAGTTTGAAAGATATGGCCCAAGTTAACCATCATACTCTGTAGGTTTATTTTAGTTCTTTCTTTGGGACTCTATTGGACAGACATGCAACTGTAATGGAAGTAATGTAGCTAAATATTTCACTAGACTTTTTTTCTCCAATTTTGGCTTCCTAAGTCTTTTTTTTTTTAATTTAGCTGCTTTCGGTTTTCTCTATTTTGTCGTATTTCTTCTTGTACTTAAACCAGGCCATACCAACTGCGATTCCAACATGTTCCATCCCATTGGTTTTCCAGCATTCGGATCATTGACTATCCTCTACTTATCACATATTATGATCTTACTATCGGGTAGCCATCAGTCCTTAGAGACCATTTCGATGATGCCAAGTAACGGTCACTCATTCCCAAATGGAAGCATATCGATGAGAGTGTGTTTGATTTTATACAGACCTATGTCCCCATGGACAGGACTGATCAGCTGTAATCAAGATCAGCGAGGAGAATGATGCGAATCGGAAACAATCGTGCGATGGCATACGGTGTTTCCGAAAACACTCGATCTGACTTGCGATGTTCCTGAATGATGAGAGTCGCACTACAGTCAAAATCACCCAGGAGATACTCCTCGGTTTGCTTCGATAGCGAATCGGAAACACAAGGGTGAATTAAGGCACTCGGATTTCCGATTGTTGCAAAGTTCTTGACAGCACAAGCCGACAAGGTGATGATCATCGGTTAGCTTCGCGCGCGAATCGGAAACAATCGTGTGAATAAAGACACTCGGGTTTCCGAAAACACTCGATCTGATTGTAGCAAGTTCCTGAATGATGAGAGACATCCGATGGGGGAATATCGGTAGCTCGAGGGTTGTTATACTAACAGCGGTCAAGTCAGGTCATTCAGCAGCAGACATTTCGAAAATGGACAGTCTCGCTGATCAAGAACCCTTAAACCGTCAACAGAACACAAGTGTCTAAACAGTATACAATGTCGGCATGGCTTTACTGAGATGATACACAATGGAACAAATTCACATTGACGAGTAACATGTATTACGAAGAGGAACCATATAGGCTTTTTTATTCTTATAAC
This sequence comes from Hemicentrotus pulcherrimus, assembly GCA_003118195.1. NCBI lineage: Eukaryota > Metazoa > Echinodermata > Echinoidea > Camarodonta > Strongylocentrotidae > Hemicentrotus > Hemicentrotus pulcherrimus. The sequence continues at coordinate 113,877 of BEXV01000417.1, forward strand.
ACGTATAAGTTTGATTGGTAGTGGTTAATGATTGATGATGACCAAAGAATGTTCATTCAATTTAGATCAAATACAATACATATACATTTGAATAAGACAATTGGAGGTATTAATCTGAAAATTCAAGGTGAGTCCATTCAAAACTCCTTTTATTTTGCTTTACAAAGCGAACACTAATTTAGGATCAATTTCTTTTCTTGCTCATGTTAATGCCATTCGTTAAATACTGCCAGACAAAGGAATTCAAAGGATTTGACATGAGTCACATAAGCGGATGGGTGTCAGTATTTCATGTTTAGCTTGCAGTTGTCTACCCGTTTTTAAAGACGACATAATGCACTCAGTTGAAAATGAGGTATGAAATGAGATTCATGTCAAAAAGGACATGATTGCGAATTGAAGTCAAAGTCTACTCATCGAATGGATTACCTGGTTTTAAATTTCGCCGAAGATTTCATCAGTCATTTTTTTTTTTAATTCTCAAGTACAACACCAGCAGGTACAAATATCGGACACCGGAAAAAAACAAAAAGTAAAAACGAAGTGCTTAACAAAAATGTTTTTCGAATCTTGCTGAAGAACATGAAATGATATGATCTTGTCTCATTTATTGCCTGTTTCTTCTCTCTCATTTCATGTATCATCATGTTATGCTGTTGTCTGCATTAAATGATGGACGATATCGATAATTGGAAGTCGCATCCATGTTCCATCAAGTCTTGAATCTTACAAACCAACAGGGAACGAGAGTCAACGACAGCAATATGTGCCATCGTGAGAGATAAACGCATAGCATTGCAATGACAGTCATGTTCAATCAAAGTAATGGGGGTGACGAACAGAAATTCAAGAGTTCAGACGATGTCTTTTGGCCTCAAAATTGCTTGCTTTTGTCATTTCTCAAAGGGATGAGTAGGCATTTGTGGTTTTCATATGGGAGAATATTTGACCCGCACAAAAGATGCATATCCTTTACAAAGTGACGAACTGGAATTATTGCATTGCTTTTGAAAAGAATCACATCAATTTGGTTGGTTTGTGGAGAGTAAGATTAAAATGTGATCATCCTATCATTAACGTCCCATACTGGCTCATTTTATGATAAAGGAAAATACATTTTTGTGATGCTTTCATTTCAATGAAATACATAGATATTTAAATGGCGCAATGCTTAAATCCGTTGTTCGCTAATTATCACGATAATCTCCTCCGAACGACTCTATCATCTTGTACCTATAGGATGTGGCATTGAAAACATGATTTCGATTTACCGAGTTTATTCATTTGAATAATGGAACTAATGATGTCTGATATCTGCTATAAATTAGGTTAATGGTGGCCCGTCCTTCGTCTGTCTTATTCTACACCACCTCGTGCATTGATGTCTTGCCTTAAGGCCAAAAGAAATAATTGGATGTTATTTGCCAAAAGGAATAAACTCAACGTTGTTCCAATTATTACCCCTGGGTTGCATGTTGATGGCAACCTTGCGAATAGTTTGAATAACAATCAATTTTCATGGTAGAACGTTGTAACAGTGTACACTGAAAATGGGCCTAAGGCTGTTAGTATACCGAAGGCTTTGATATTTCTATAATAAACGATATTTGAGGCATTTCTACAAATGAAATGCACCCTTTATAGTCCCTGACTAAATGACACATTATATCATACCTGCCCTGACTGTGTAGGTCTATGATAAGTGCAACGCACTAGTCAATTGTAAGCCTAGGTCTAGGTGGGTTTGTTTTTGTTTTGTTTTTTGGTGAGAAACACAAACAAGTAATTCGGAACAGGTATGTAATTGTCTAATCAATACTGGTCGTGCATATTTATACAAGATGCATAAACATTGATGTTTCAAGCATTGTGGAAGAATACTTTCGACCATAGGCTACAACATAGGCCTACATTCTGAACCACTTTAGTTCAAATCGAAATGTTTACCGCCAAATATGTATTGAGAGAGAGAGAAAAACAGGTCCCTCGTTTGTGGTTAGGTGTTACCACTTTTCTCCAGATGAAATATTGAGCAACAACCTTTAAATATCGATTTTATGATGTTCTGTTCAACCGCTTGAACATCGAAATCGAAACGACTGGCAAACATGTGGATTGGGATGTGCCCTACAGGTGCATGCAGCCCCCCCCCCTTATGTTACAGTGGTGAGTCAAAAGTGTGACCTCCTCTAGCGCCTTCACGACCTCGGGACGGGTGGTTGCCCTTTCTTGTTAACAACTCAACCCTTCAAAGAACATGAATCTTTTCTTTATCGAACTAAAACTAATTCCATTTCATCACACGCATTGAAATCATGACAAAGAAATCAATTCGCCACTTCAAGCCTCGGACATTCCCTTTCTCATGTTCATAGATAAAGACCCTTTTAAAGGTAAAGACCAGTTAAGGTCATTCGAGTGCATTGTGAAAGAAACGTTGTGGAATCAATCAGAAAAGGTTGATCATCTAGAATCTAGCATCTGCAAGGTTCTGGAATCATCAAAATGATAAGAAATTTGGCCCATTCTTCGTAAAGTTACAAGCACTATACACAGAAAGATGTATATGGGAACAACCCCTATATCTCTCACAGACCATGAGAGAAACAAATTTACCAAATATATGAATTAGTAGGCGGGTTTACCGGCAAATTTTTTATCATCATGTATTAGTCAAAACATATTCTTTCACATGATTGGTAATGAGAGCTTCCATTTCATTTTTTGAAATTGGAGCGTTTCCAATACTGGTCTTTAACTTCAAAACCTTACGAAATGTTTATAACTAAATGCATTGCCCATGAAGACAGTATTGGAACAGGGCAAAATGTATGCCTTGGTTTTAGATACCCGTATATTACTTTCTGATATTCATATCAGGCTTATATAAACGCACATTACATTCGTATTGTATTCCAACATATACTTATTAACATTGGGCGTTATTGTTTTTATCTGCGACACGTATAACATAAACCAATTATAATAACACACTATATGAGATATACTGGCCTTCTTTCAAAAACATCATAAACTACATCAAAACGTAAATCAATATTTTTCTGCCTGGGAATACGCTAATTCAATCCGACTCTTAACGAATACCATGAACCGAAACTTGGAATATAAGGTCATCCCGGTACCTGGGGAAAGGATACAAAATGCGATTTGGATAATCATAAATCTACTTGTCTTTATACTTCAGTCCTTATTTAATCTAGCGTTTTTCTTCTTACATTCGTAAGCAGTGTCATTACTTACGAGGAAATATGTTTACCATCGAGTCAGGGGTATTGACAACAAAACAAGTACTAGAGAGTAGAGAGACAAGAGAGTTGTTGGGGCGTTTTATCTGCTAATAAATTACCATGGTTATGCGCGGGAAAGGTTGATGAAACCTACTATTATGATGCCTAACTGCTTTAAACATTCTACTTATCCAGATTCGTTCTCATGTTATTCTCTCTCACGTTCTTCAACTGTAAAAAATTCAAATTAGTGCTACACCGAACACAATAACTTGCAAAATCTCTCTCTCTTTTTAAAAATTCTTTTCTTAACAAAGATAACAGTGGCCCTTCGGCTTGCCTCAGATTAAAATCAGTCATTCTTGTCATGTCTAGAAGAAACACGACGTTATCTTCATCAGACAAGAATTTATCTTTTTTGGAAGGAACAGATATCCATTATAAGTTTAAAGAAGGTGAGATGAGACGGGTCAAAAATAACGTTTTATATAGACGTGAGCTATACCAATTGAATGTGTGTCATGGATCTATACGTTGTGGTGATAATTAGAGAGAGGGTATTTTTAACTAACGTCCAGAAAGAATTCTTATCAAGTAAAAAAAAAGGGGGGCGCCTTTCTTTCCTTTTCTTTTCTTAACAGGGCCCTGAGGCTCGAGTAGCATTAAGTGAGTAACATCGTTCAATTCGTCATGTCAACAAGTAACACGACGTAATCTTCATTAAACACATTTTGTAAGCAATCTTTTTGAAAGAAACCTGTAAATCCATTACCATTTTAGAGACAGTGAGATGAGACGGTTTGTAGATTAGGTAGACTGTCCAAATCGAAGACAATATGTAGATTTATACATAGTCATGTCTGTGGTCATAAGACAGAGTGCCACTTTTAACAAAGGCCAGAAAGGATTCTTTCAAGGTTTGAATCTTCAAGTGTTAGATCTTTTACTTGCGGAATCCCGTAAATTACTTGCCCTCAGCACGTTAGTCCTGATTCTATGCGGATTTAAATCTATTATACTCGAATGAACAGCTCTGATGTTACCGTTTATCTGACAAGCTTTCCCGATAAGTATAAGCAAGAAGTTCTTGGTATAAGCATTATTCAGCTCTCATCCGTGTAGTACCTTTTTTTTTCTTCTTCAGCATATATTTCTGTTTCTCCCAATCTCTCTCCCTCCCTGTCGCTTTTTCACAATTCCAAGATTTTTTGAAAATCTACTACACTGTACTAGTATCTCTTGAGCAATATCAATCAAGAAGTACAAAATTATTAGGACTCGCTGAAAGGGTTTGTCGGTTTTGAAAATAAACAGGCAGGAGTAGGAGGTTCTTTTGCCTCCAGCACGCCCGAAGAAACGGCTCTCGAGAACCTCTATTATATGGTGCAAGACCCGATGTGTCTTTTTGAGACGGATTTTTTCATTCACACAGACGGCATGACTTTTACAAAAGGGCTTGGGATCTCTCGAAATGCTGAAGAGGTTTCCGCCCCTCAATTCTCAAGAGCTGGTATTGTATCCTGTTATTCGGCTTCTACTTTACCCGTGAAAATTGAACTAAGTCTTCTTTATCTACATCGTTATTGCAGCTATATTTGAATATTAATGGCCAAACATTATTTTGCAAGATTATGTGAGATTTGTACAAAATACAGACGTTATACGAAAAAATAGCTCTTTATCCATGAATTTAAAAAATACAACAACAAAAAATGCAGACTGTTCAGATCGATTTTTTAAAAGCAAGAATTATTTTTTTGAGAGATGTACAATTTTCCTTATATTTTGATATATGTAAGTCAATAAAGCTGTATGTTTGTTTGTTATATATTGTGTACTGAATGAATACAATAAAACAATGCTACAAAAAAAAAAAAAAGAACATTGATTTGAATTTGAAAATTTGACTGAAATTGGTTAAGAACATACCTGCCGCTCGTTAAAAATCACCGAAATCATGAATATGGTGATTGAAATTATAAGCAAAGGTATAGATGATATTACGTAAACCCCGGAAGGAATTTAGTCGTCAGTAAGAAATATAATCTACATGTAAAATGAGACGACTTTAGAATTAGGATATATTTTTGAAAATGTGGCTTAGGGTATATTATTCTCCTCTATACGTGATAGACAAAATGCAGAATATAGGCCCACCTCTGATACAATAGGGACATCTTTATCGAAATGGTTTGTTATGATTATTGGTTATTGCCTTGAATATTATAAAACGATTGTGTGGAGCTACATATAAAATAATATAAAAATACAGTTCAATATTATATAATTTAATTTAATTGATTATGCGGAACATAACAAAACTGATTGAAAAACTGGCGGTTTTTACGCAAAAAGGGGGAATATTTGCTTCTTTGATGTTTTCTTGTGATCTTTAACATTTTGATGTCTCAAACAATTTGTACGGACATTTCGTCATAGCTCAAAAATGATAGTAAAGTCTACAGTGTGTTATTGTATGAGAATTTGTGTATAATCTTCAGAATTACTATTGCCATACAGGGTTAATCCGGATTATTGCTCATTAACATGCATTGACACAATCAAACGACCTTCTTTAGAGGATTATTCGGTAAAATTAAGGCAGACAAATTTGCCAATCATTCTAAGAAGATTTTACCTCATTTGTGACATGTTTCCATTCCCTTGTGGATTATCAAATCTGTATAGGTGGGTGTGAATTGAGACGTGGGCTACTGTAATCCAAGGTTAAGTAACGTAACAGCGGTTGAAAAGTATTATGAGAGATAATTGCTTGACAGATTGACAGGAGGCAGTGCCATAAACATGATGAATTGAATGATTACGGGGCCTGAAGAATACTACTAACATAATATCAAGATAACATTAAAAATACTGTTATTCCACTTTTCATTCTCAAGCTAAACAAACAAATTGAGAAATTACAGGCCTCAATTTCTTGTTATTAAGTCCCTTGCCAACCAACGTATGGTAGAGGGTACCTCCAATTCCTTAATAAAACATATCAATTGTTATTGCTGTGTTGTTGTCCAAGTAAAACAAATTACTCGATCAGATACCTAATATTCGAAAAAGAAAGATCACGTAGGTAAATAAAATTCAGCGAATATGAATTCCAACTCTATTAACTCACCTACATAATATTTGAAATCAGATTGTATCTAGTATGTTCAGGGAGCTGTAAAGCAGCTAATGGCCAGAACAGAAATATTTTTACTAGGGCCTAAATATTTCGGAGAGCTCAGCACTACCTAACGATTTCTATTTTAGTAATAATTTAGGGTATGGGAATAGCTATATCTGTATTGACTCAGACAAGGCTATACTAGAAATAACTACAAACATGCTCGCAGCTATTTATGAAAGTACGACTAGTGGGAGGTAGAAGCAGGGATTTAAACTCTCATATCCCTGGTACAAGGTGCTCTGTGGACCGCATACGATCGTTAAGATGTGTTTTGGGCTTTGGGCTTGATATAGAAGAAACCAGAGAGGTGACAGGAATCGCCTGCAGACGGCTAAGCTGAAAATGAAACATTTTCTTAAAATTATTTCCAGCGCCTAAATTGTTTATTGTACTCTTAAATCCCCTGTCAGAAGAATGTTAATATATTCTGTGTACCCCGGGCTGCATGTATATGCTGGATTTCGGGCATTTCAAAGGTTTGCCAACCAACAGGGAAAAGTATTATAGGTCTAATACCACTTACACGTTCGAGAGTTGTGAATAGACGTGTTCTAAGTAATCTGCTACAAAAACACATTTTTATTTAGCAAATACATGTAAAATGGAACAAAGTGTAAATATATTTTTTTGCTGCCAAGTAATGGTTTTTCTTGCTCCCAAATAATGGTTCTTAATCAATAGCTTTTCTTTTTTATTTGACTTTTAAAAAAGCTCCTATAAAATTTATCTGTCAAATGTTTATCCATAACTTATGTAAATAATATTAGGCACTTTCCAAATGATATTCAAAACCTGAGCTCAAATTAACCGTCCGTATGTTATAGGCATGCATGAAGCACAATAAACCATAAATAATTGTATTCGATTCAGTGTAAATAAAAAAGGGGGAATGGGCAACGCATACAAAGAACATCCCCTCCCTTTTCATACCGTAGTGTCACGATTGAATTGTATAACAACTGCCAACAACCCATTTCTGGCTGACTTGCCATTTATTCCTATTGATACAACAACAACAAAATGAAAGAAAATACAGTTTAGCCTGCTGGGCGTTAGATGTGCGCTGACGAGGTGTTTTGAACTTCAGTTGACTCCTAACCATGATGCTACGTTTTCTTTCTAGTGTATCTCATTCCAGGTTCAGTCTTGGAATCAATTCAATAGCCGTGCTGGCTTGGCTCGATCTCCAGGCGTAAACGTTTAACAAATTCTATAGCAATATTTTCGAAAGAATCGTGCAGAGCGTGTTTATTTGCTTTTCGTGAATGATATGAATATTATAAGACACATGTTTGGCAAAAGAACTTACTCGTGAGTTAATGTAATTTGATTATCTCAAACGATTCTCTGGTTAGTTAAATCAATGAAACTTCACTCTTAAAAGTTAAGTAAAATTTTACCCAATGATTGATTAAGATGTAACATGTGTGTTGGGTAAAATATTACCCAATATTGGGTAAATTTTACCCAATTTGGGTTTCATTTCACCTAATTTTAGATCGATTTTGCACAACTTTTTTGTGTTAGTGTTCGAATAATCTTAGATATTCTCACTGGAGATTATGTACGTAGACTCGATCTTAAGTGTTGCTGTGCTTCATGATTATGCATGTACATCTAAATCGAATATTAATATTGTTGACTGCAAGGACAGTACTGTTTTGGTCTTCTGTGAGCGTTGTTTTTCACTCGATTAATGAAAGATTTAATAATTATTTCGAAGTCTCAGCTTTTGATTGACAACTCATGTCATTTTGTTCATTCTGATAATAACCAGGATGGTGCACCCAAAACCTCGATTACAATATGCAGAACTAGCATATACCCTAACTGCCTCCTATCTCGCCTATATTTGACAAAATTTAATGCATCGTCATGACATCGCCATCTCAGCAACGTGATAGAGACAGGGAGAGCATTGATCATGCTGATAGTGTATTTAGTACGTGGGACGTACGTTCGTATTCTAATTTTACAGGTACATATAAATTTTGACAACTATTTAGAATAGCTTACCCACTACATGGTATATAATTATGGAGATAGATGAGGGTAAGAAAATGGTACATGTGTGTCATCAAAATGCTCAATAATAGAATATGATATTTTTATCTACAAGATTTAGGGATAACCCCGAACAATGGGGGCCATTTTAGATGGCGTACTCGTTCAGAATCCAACAAAGGGTAAAAAGTGTTTAGTAAAACTAATCGTTCCACATCATTTGTTGCCAAATGAACCGCATGCATATGTAGCATGAATGACTCTGCTACCTATAAACCAAAGCTCTGACACTCGTTAGTATCTATTAAAAGAAATCCTTTCAAATTTGACGATTTTACAGTGGGGATTAAGGTCTGGTGTCACTCCGAGAGAAGTATTCATTTTTGTATTTAACAGCTAGATAGAATACATCGTATAATTTCTTCTTGGTATTTTCGTTGTTGAGATGTTTTCGTTTGGTGCCATTTGCGCCTATAAATCAAGGAACCAATCATACTTGTGGTATGTGTGTCTGGGTCACTTTTTGACTTTTAAGCAATAGGCACACCACAGGTCAAATACGTCATCAGACAATACCTTTCTCTTCCCACACCCCCCACCCCCTCTCTCTCTCTCTCTCTCTCTGCTATTCTCAGCTTTGCCTTTAGTAATGTGTTTTGTTAATGTACAGCTGCAAATCCAGGATGATGCACAGGAAAACGAACCAAAAATTGTTAACGAGAAGCACTGAGGAACAAAAGAGATGCAAGAGTATATACTACAGATGACTGCAAGAAACCACAACATAAAAGAACCTCTTGGTCACGGCGAACGTTAACGATACCACAAGGGCTTCCGGAATGCTAATTATACCCTCCATCTTTCAATCATACCATCATCACCCCCATTACTTTTAAAAATGGCAGACATCATATGGACTTTATAAGCCGAAAATAGAATGTAGTGCATATCTTTAAAAAGACAACGAAGCGACCAAGACCAAGAGATTCATCATTAATTCATCTACACTTTCGGTTTGGTAAAGAGAGCAACAGATGAGGCATCTACATGCTTCGTGTGAACGGCACCATGGTAACGTTTAATTATGAACGTGATTAACGTTCATCTTTTAATTTAGGAGGCATGTAGCTGTAGTTGTCATGATTTTGTTTGCCGAGTTGTGGGGTATAATGCTTATGATGGTTGACAAAATCTTCGTGATCGTAGAAATGTATATTATCAGATTATGAGTGATTTGTAAAGTAAGCCTACGGGCTCGAAACAAAATATTTCTTCACAAATCACATTGGTCTTATTTTCAGGTTTTGTTCTTTCTCTCTTTCTTATTCCAACAGGGCGTCTCAAAGTTTGCAAGACATATTAATCGCCATGTTAGCTCCATGCTCACAATACAACAAACATGTATTCAGATTAGGGTACATTACATTGTTTATCATAGTCCACAGCTTGACGAAGACGTATTTGAACTTGACGTGGGTGCATCACAACAACAGAGTGCAATATTGTACGAAACAGCAAACATGCACTCGCAATCTTCTAGCATATTTTCTTTCCAAATTCTTCACCCAATATATCGGCAGCAATGAAACAATGGGTTGTTGCTCGGGTCGTTGCCCGTGTCCCACCCACAAAACCTCGTGCCAACCCAACCCTGTAACCATGATCAAACATCATCAATATAGCGTAGACATGATACTTTGAGAGTTCAAACACACATTGACAAAGAAACCCCTAATCAAGAAGACAGTAACTCAACATTAATCCGTGCCAGAAGACTCTTCTCTTACACGGTGAGCCGGGTGAGCAAACATCTTCAACCAGTCATGCAAACAGAGGAACATGGGTAATAATTATTCACGATATTGAAGAAAAAAAAAAGAACCGACCTCAGGCATATAAGTTTGAATACGGTAGCTATTCTCAACTGTTAGCAACATTCCTTGGTATCCATATATCACGTAATTCATTTATTTTCGGTAGTTTTACACATTTTTTGCACCTTTGTTTGTGTATATTAAACAAACAATTTGAAGATACCTCACTGCATAGGTGAACGCTCTTTGACTGATGATATTAGAAACAAGTTTTATTGTGAAAGAGATACATAACTAAATCTTTTGTTTTGTGTCTGTTTCATATTTCTCTTTCTTCCTCCCTTTATATTTCAGACTTTCTTTGTTTTATTTTGTTGTTATACTCGTTCCCATAAAAGGGTTTAATATATACCTTGACAAAGTGAAAATCGTTATGGTAACTAAATAATGAAGTAGGTACCAACCATAGCCCTATGCAGATTGTGAAATACAATTTCATGCTGATGCCACGACCCTCGTTCAAATGGACCCGTTAACACCACGGTACAATCATCGCTGGGGTAGAAAGTGCTCCGCAACTTCAACCTTACCCTCGTGATATTGGTATAAAAAAATCATTAGATTGGTGAAAATCGCGACGTCTGGTCCATAGTGTAAATGTTCCTCTCATGTTCATGGGTCAATAAGATGAATGATGTAAGGGTCACGTTCATTAGCTATCCGTGGCCGTGTACCCTTCTCCATCTCATCCTCTATTGCTCGGCGTGTCTCTGATAACGATATGGGAATTAGGATCAAACGAGCACCGGCCCCTTATTGCTCATGTACAGGGAACATGAAGAAGGAAGGAAGAAGACGTCACGAAGACGTGACGAAGGAGACGGAGGAGACGTAGGAGAATTTATTATGAAAAGGAAGTTCCGATTTTGTGAAGGACTTGTGACCAAGAAGCCGCTGCTCTGTATTATTATGATGACTATTATGGAGTACACAGTATTTGAACTGTAATTAGCATGATTAATTGGAAGCGAGGGTGGACTGCGACGGAGACGTAACCCTAAGGGAAATATAGGGCATCGGCTCAGGTCTGCCTTAAGTGACTTTAATATTGCCTTGATTTGGGGGTGGATATCTTTAATGTAGGTGCTCATAAAACCAAGAACAATCAGACGAATGGGTTTATGGTTCGTTGTTTCGTGGATACGACAAAATGAAATTAAACAGACAGAATGAGTAATACATTAAAAGGAGAAGAAATGTGAACCAATACACAGGTCTAGTACGGGATTTTATCATATAATCCCACGATGGAAAGATTCAATCAACTAACAAAATACATGTATTCAGTGAAATCTTAAATGCGACACTTTATATATAAAAATATCACAATTTTGCGAAATAGAGAGAAGTCTGTCGCCAATTACAATTCATTATTTGAATATGTTAACCGATGATGTTGCAAATATAATCATTCTAGTCTAGAATTTGATATAATCATTATTTTGGCTTGCTTTTACGCGCAAACCAGATAAATAAGAATAAATGTACTTTACATCCAGTATCGTCACTTCAATATCCGCTAAACCAAAGCCATCTCGCATTGTACCAATTTTTGTACTTCGCTCCTGTTAATCTCTTCCCTTTAAAGATTCTTGTTTCCCCCCTTACGTCTTTCAATGACCGCTCGAATCTCACTGTCGTGTTACAGACCAGCAGCTTGTTGAGACGGCAGGTGAATCCATGACCGAGAGTTCAACGCCAAAATGAAAACAACAGATGATACGATGATGCTAAATGCCTCAACTCTCGATGACTTCTCGGTCATTAATTCATAAACGACTGTAAGCTTTGACAGAGTGTTATATGATAGACGGAATGGTGCCGAGTTGTCCTGCAAGTATAATGACCCATTGGACGTTGAGATGGCCGTACAGTCTTTGCTACAAACTATATTAACAAGTAGGTGGAACATCTCTGCCTACTGTCCTACGTAACAGTCGTGGTTTCGTCTTCATTTTCATTTCCTCACCACTGAAACAAAAACAATTTTACGACTTCAGTTCACGACTCGTCGTAAAATGTAAGTAATTGCTGAGAAGTTTACTTGAAGTTAAATCGTTAAACTTTTTGTTGTAGCAGGCATGGCTCGATAAAGCAGACAATGTGTAATCATGGCTTAGAGCATCCTTTCTTGCATCTTTCAGGTTTCATGAATACCCCGAAAGAAATTGGAACAAACAGTATCCTTGTAAAACACAGACGAGGACGTTATCTGCTTTAGCAAAGTGAAATATGAGATGCTCTAACTTCTCAATAATCCCCTTCAACTTGGCGAAACCGTAATACCATGTTTTTTTCGTGGATTTAGGATAGACGGAAATCCAAATATGCGAGAGCCTCTCTCGACAACTGCACCATATACTCTGCCATTAGGTGTATAATGCATCATACATTAGTGGTTATATTGTAGGGACGTTTACTTCGGAAATTGATAGAAATTGGTTGCAAACTCGGGACGGAGTAGGTGCGTGAATTCGTAAAATTAGTTCAATTAAAGTGGGCTCAATGTACTGATGGAGTGATGGATGCATTTGGTAGTAAATTAGACCATGAGTATTGTATCTGCGTTTCGGGAAACACAGTGCATGGGCTCTTACACAAACCTATTGTGCTATTGTTGATATACTAGAAATGACTGAAGTCGTAAAATTAAGTCCCTCGGAGAGAACTTTAAGTCGTCGGTCCTCTGATTGCTTTCTTTCTTACAAGCATCATATGCTTTCTAAGCAGTCAGGTAAAACAAACCGTCAAACACTGTCCTAAATACAGACCTACATGTTCATTTCAGCGATACCAAATTAAAGTTATCTCTGCCATGAAAAATGAGGGAATAAGATTTGTTTTAAATCAAACTAAAAATGTAATAGGACTACTTCGAATCTGGATAGATGTGTATTTNATCGTCGACGAGAATAGAGTAACTTTTTTGTTGTTGTATTGTGTCCACAAATTTATCGACAGTCTCTTTTCAACACGTAATCTATTTGTTTATCGCTACTTACACTTTAAATACAGGTTCCTGTCGGAAAAAACTACACCCTTCCGAGTCGCTCATGTACAGCCACCCCTCCCCCACTACCACCCCTTTCCCCGCGCCTTTCCTCCTTTGACTATCGTTTCAAGCCATTTTGTCCATGGGTAAGAAATATTTCAGTACGTATATGTCTATGCATTATCCTGTAAGGTCTCAATGTACAAGCAATACGTGTGAGTAATTTGTTTAGAAATAAAAGTAACTATTCCGCCCACTTTATTTTGTTTGAAATGTGCCGTTTGCCTTGGACTCATTTGACGTAAATGCTTAATACTTGCCTCATGATAATCACGTAGAGGCTTGGTTACAGCCTTGATTGTAATGAATTTAACTTACATATTGCTGTGAATGTTGTCAATGAATTATGTAGCTAGATTACATCACCACATTTTATAAGCCTCTGCAGATTACCGTTTTCATACGATGTTCTAATTACTACATAATTAAGTAGAACAGGGAAATGGCAAAATTATCTCAATGAAAGGTAAACGAGCGGAAATAGAGACTGGGAAGAAAAATATATGAAGGAAATGTAGAAGGAGATGATAAAGAAGAAGGAGAAGCAAAAACGAGAATACTAGAGGTGGAGAAAGCTGCAAGGACATGCCGGCTTCAAGAAAAGCAGTGCGCTATTTAAGAATAATAAAGATGAATTAAATCAGTTAAGGAAGGGAATGAATAATACCAAGAAGTTAATACTACATGAAGAATAATGAAAAAGCACGTAAATATCGGATACACGTTCATTGTTATGCTGAAAATAGCGAGCTGATTAATTAACACTACAAGTATTTTTTACATTTGTATGTGCGTGATGAAATTGGTATAGCTAAAATATGGAAAGATAAAATCCTTTGTGTTTTTGTTTGATTTCAATTTTGCTTTGAAATTGACAACCTTGGTTTAAGTCATTACAAAATCTACAATTCAATAAAAAGGGCAAACAAGACTTTAGTTTTAAATGTGAACTGCATTGGTCATTCAATCTTCATGATTCGTGTTTATACATTATTGTTCATTCAGCATTGACATTTTTCTCCTGCTTCTTCAGATTTCCCTTCATAGGTATGTATTACCTTTCAATTATTTTCCTTTAAGGAAAAAAAACCACACAAAACAACATGTCTGACATTGTTCCTATTATAGATTGCCACTAATTGCTTTCCGACGAGGGTTGTGTGCACGAAACATTTATTCACTTATTAGTGGCATTAATTCATCAGCCCTCTCCCCCGTACCCTCTTCCGTCCGTCTGTCTTCCTCGTGTAGCCCGGTGTGTGGTATAATGTCTCTCTCGTGATCGTCTATAAACGGTTATAGTCTGACAGAGAATATACGATGTCGGGGTACCTGCGGCGAGAATAATGATCACCACTAATGTGACAATTTCCTGACAGTCTGCCCCAACATGTTAATAATTATTCCCAAAATGGCTGGTTTTTGATGGTTTTGTCAAGCTGTCATTCTTGCCCCCTTTCTATTCCTTCTCTCTCCTCTCTCTCTCTCTCTCTCTCTCTCACACATACTCTCTCTCTCTCTCTCTCTCTCCCCCTCTCTTTCTCTCTCTACCCCTCCTTCATAGTATAACCTCTATATATCTAAACTGTATAATTTATTCACATACACAGTGATAATATAACCAATTAGGAATTAATCACTCAGCGTTAATGTCAATAATATTAACCAAGAAAGTAATTACAATGTTACGTAATTTCAAGATTTCGCTTCCTTGAGTTGACTGCTTCACAGGTCTTGAGTCACGTTCTAGAAATGATTGCAGGTATCAATGCACCTGACTAATTACTACTAATTAGTATGATTAGTTTCTATGACAGGTGTAGACATCGCATTATGTATCACTGGGTTGAAAGTACTATTATATAAGACATAACACCTTGTATATCACCTGTAGGGAGGATTAACCAAGGCTGAGAGTGGTTACAAAATGACTGTCAGTATAATTTGTAATACATTCGTTTTAATATCTATTTGGCCATCTGTCTTTTTGTCGAATTCTTCCTTTCATTAAAGAAGCACGAAACTAAAATGTGATTCACTAAAACAATAAGGTTTGTATTGTTTGCATCTTTCAATCTGAATGAAGAGTAGTTTACAGAAATTTTTAACATTTACAAATTGTCATCGCAAAATAAATCTTGCAAAACAAATATTTCTATAATAAGGGAAAGTGGTTTTTTAAAAAAATCTCAAGATGCGCCTAAGTTGAATTTTATATCATGACGCCATTTCCTCATCCGACCACCTCTCCATCGCTTTTTTTCGACGTCCCAATTTGAGAAATATCGAATAAAGTTATGAACGTAATTCAAAATGAAACCTACTCAGACAATGTAGACTAAGGACTCTAGGAATACATTTTGTATCTGTTATTTACATTTTCGCACCTGGCAGACAGTGGAACATACGAAGACTATTTACAGCACGGTATACTTGTTTGACTGCTGTTTGGCTTATAGGATATAGCTACCTACCCTAAGTAATGGTATGCTGACAAGTGAAGGTGAACGTAACTCAATACCACACAACACAAAACATTCATTATAGCAACTGCTCCCCTTCAAAGGGGTTACAACGTGTTGGGCTTGTTTCCACCATGAAATACCAGCATGAACTACAAGAAAACATTGGGTCATAAAATTACTTCGTTTACGTGCCCAGACATAAACTTATGTTAACTTGTTTTGTGGTCTAAGTTGAAAACCATGAAATCACATAGCCTCGGGTGAGCGAAAGATTGCCTTTTAAATGTGTGTAAATGATACTAAACAAAATGCAAATTTATATTTTCTGATAACAAACACAAGACCGGTCCCTGCATAAATGTAGCAGAACAAAAGAAAACTAGGAGTCAAGATTCTTTTTTGGTTTAAACTGAGAAAGTATGAATATATTATTCGCTAATTTTGTTTCGGACAATTTCCCTTTACCAATATTATTGTTTTAGCCAAGGTCTTTTATCTACATGTAGCAATCGAAATGCACTGGTAAAGTGGTATGATGCCACATCGTATTTTAGGTACTTTCAAGGCATTTTTAAAAATATTTCGTTGTGTGTATTTTGTTGTTGTTTTTTATTCACGTTATTTAGCTCAGTACTAGAATCCACTGAATCTAACATCAATATTAAACCAGGGGTGGATACAGGATTTGTACAAAGGGCCAAACTTGTACATTTCACAATTAAGGGGTCATTTTTTAGGTATGCCGACTTGGGGTTTCAAAGGTGGGGGCGCAGGACGGTAGCGCCCCTAAATATAAGGCTTAGTGTGCCACTAGATTGAACTGTCGAGAACAAATAAAATGGAATGACATGAAATATTTGTAATGAAATAACACGAAATGAAATGACTTATGAAAGAATGCGTGAAGCTTGACTTACTTTGCAAAGCAGAGATCTGCACACACTGTGATGACTAAGGTTAGAATGGTCCCGAGCAACATGATGATTTGGGGCTTGGCCCTCTGGAAGGCACTGTATGATTTATTGAACAATGTTCTTTACAGACCTCAAAACATGAGGTTGGTGAGGCCAACCTCTGCTCCTATATCAGTAGATTTCTGGTCGAAAATAAGACCGACGGTTTGGGGCAGGTGGGAGCCGTTAATACTCCATTGGTAAGTTTCGCTGTATCAGTCGTAGTCGTAAATTGGAGATGATCCTTGACTTGAGATTGTATGCAGCCCTATTGCGTCTCCTTGATCTGAAGTGAACAAAGTACTCCGCTTAAACGTGCGACTTCCAGTGACTGCAGCATTGGAGAGAACAATCGTCAAAACACGTTCATTGTGTCTTCCATGAGAAAAATCTTTTTTTATTCTTGAATTGTAAAAAATATTAAATAAGATGCCAACTAACGAATGATTTCTACGAGATTCCGCTCGCTGCTGGTCATCCGTCTACCCTTGACAGGAGTCTGTTTCACTGGAGGCTTAAAAATCAAAATCCACAGTTCTTAATGTTGAATACAAATTCATCCCACATAAAAGAGAAAATCCTTTCACATGAGTAGGCAAAATGTTCTTCACATCAAGTGGATGATCAGCCGGTATGGAATTTTATGATCTCATAAGCGATCGTCAGGAGATCCCTGTGTGTTGACACATCGGCTGATAGTGAGCGAGTGGTGATGATTTCTGCTTCATTCATAAAACGCGTTCGTTTCGCGGGCGCACAGTGTCGTCTGCTTTTCGACGCCCGCTTTACTCACGGTAGACCAAATGCACGGAGTCACGTGATCCTGTGGCCCTCCCTCACAAGGCGAGCGGCACACAACAAAGGCGATAAGTCGTCATCACACAAATACGTTGGTTGACCCATCATGTTCCCTGGCGGTAGACTGTAGTGCCCAAACAATTGGGAACATCGATTGCCTGAAACATTGATTACAATGCTCTCCTCTTATCCCCATCTACCTTAAACATGGCTTTGTGACCGGTGGGGTTCTTTTGTTTAATCACCGATCAGAGAAAACCACATCCCCAGCAGAAAACTGGCTTATATTAACCATAAAACGCTTACATCGTCGACGAGAATAGAGTAACTTTTTTGTTGTTGTATTGTGTCCACAAATTTATCGACAGTCTCTTTTCAACACGTAATCTATTTGTTTATCGCTACTTACACTTTAAATACAGGTTCCTGTCGGAAAAAACTACACCCTTCCGAGTCGCTCATGTACAGCCACCCCTCCCCCACTACCACCCCTTTCCCCGCGCCTTTCCTCCTTTGACTATCGTTTCAAGCCATTTTGTCCATGGGAAAGAAATATTTCAGTACGTATATGTCTATGCATTATCCTGTAAGGTCTCAATGTACAAGCAATACGTGTGAGTAATTTGTTTAGAAATAAAAGTAACTATTCCGCCCACTTTATTTTGTTTGAAATGTGCCGTTTGCCTTGGACTCATTTGACGTAAATGCTTAATACTTGCCTCATGATAATCACGTAGAGGCTTGGTTACAGCCTTGATTGTAATGAATTTAACTTACATATTGCTGTGAATGTTGTCAATGAATTATGTAGCTAGATTACATCACCAAATTTTATAAGCCTCGCAGATTACCGTTTTCATACGATGTTCTAATTACTACATAATTAAGTAGAACAGGGAAATGGCAAAATTATCTCAATGAAAGGTAAACGAGCGGAAATAGAGACTGGGAAGAAAAATATATGAAGGAAATGTAGAAGGAGATGATAAAGAAGAAGGAGAAGCAAAAACGAGAATACTAGAGGTGGAGAAAGCTGCAAGGACATGCCGGCTTCAAGAAAAGCAGTGCGCTATTTAAGAATAATAAAGATGAATTAAATCAGTTAAGGAAGGGAATGAATAATACCAAGAAGTTAATACTACATGAAGAATAATGAAAAAGCACGTAAATATCGGATACACGTTCATTGTTATGCTGAAAATAGCGAGCTGATTAATTAACACTACAAGTATTTTTTACATTTGTATGTGCGTGATGAAATTGGTATAGCTAAAATATGGAAAGATAAAATCCTTTGTGTTTTTGTTTGATTTCAATTTTGCTTTGAAATTGACAACCTTGGTTTAAGTCATTACAAAATCTACAATTCAATAAAAAGGGCAAACAAGACTTTAGTTTTAAATGTGAACTGCATTGGTCATTCAATCTTCATGATTCGTGTTTATACATTATTGTTCATTCAGCATTGACATTTTTCTCCTGCTTCTTCAGATTTCCCTTCATAGGTATGTATTACCTTTCAATTATTTTCCTTTAAGGAAAAAAAACCACACAAAACAACATGTCTGACATTGTTCCTATTATAGATTGCCACTAATTGCTTTCCGACGAGGGTTGTGTGCACGAAACATTTATTCACTTATTAGTGGCATTAATTCATCAGCCCTCTCCCCCGTACCCTCTTCCGTCCGTCTGTCTTCCTCGTGTAGCCCGGTGTGTGGTATAATGTCTCTCTCGTGATCGTCTATAAACGGTTATAGTCTGACAGAGAATATACGATGTCGGGGTACCTGCGGCGAGAATAATGATCACCACTAATGTGACAATTTCCTGACAGTCTTCCCCAACATGTTAATAATTATTCCCAAAATGGCTGGTTTTTGATGGTTTTGTCAAGCTGTCATTCTTGCCCCCTTTCTATTCCTTCTCTCTCCTCTCTCTCTCTCTCTCTCTCTCTCTCTCTCTCGTTCTCTCTTTCTCTCTGTTTCTCTCTCTCTTTCTCCTCTTTCTCTCTCTCTCTCTCTTTCTCTCTCTCTCCCCCCTCTCTTGTTATTCTCTCTTCTGTCTCCTTTTCTCATTCTCTTTCTCTCGACTCTCTTTCTCTCCTCTGTGTGTCTCCCTTTCTCTCTTTCTTTATTCCCCCTTGTAATAACCGTCTCCTTAATGCCATTCCTCGCTATTGTCACGTATTCTCTCTACACTATACCCCTCCTTATCTGTAAATACACCTTTCTCTCTTCCTTATTCTTTCAATAGAAAAATTGCATTAATACGTCCCCAAACAGACGAAACTCATGATAAAATAGCCGCATGATCATGATTAATAATCATAACCAGGACGTGACAAGATCATGCTTACTTGTGAAAAAAATGAGTGGGCTTGCAATTTGTTTTTAATTCAGCAATCATGACGTTTGTAAAGTGGGACAGATTGAAATCATTCGTTGTTTCTTTCTGCATTGTTTTGAAGCAAAATAACTCTGTGACAAAATGATTTAGTACTCTTCTGCTTATTGGCAGAAAATTCTCTAGGAAACTCAGAAGGAAGACTCAAAGTTCAGCTCTATAATACCAGAGCAGCGTTGAATTAATGATTGAATTAATCTACTTTGAAAGGGAACTCAATATTTATTAGTGCGTCCCTGGTAATTAGACTGAATTACGTTATCTCAGTTTCTCAGGTACATACAGACCGACAAGTCTTGTGTATTTGAATAAATTATTAACGAAATTTCATGGTTTAGAGGCATGGCCGATCATTCCAGAAATCAGATGACCAATAAAAATATTGTTAATGTTACTTTATTGAAATGTGCTCAAACACCGGCGAACATTTTGTACAATAATTATGAATATAGCGCAGGATACAAATTAAAGAAAGAAAGTTCGATGACGAAATTGGAAAGATGCGTGGTTTATTACACAGTCGATTGATTAAGAAAGATTCATTCAATTTTTATTATGACAAATGGATATCATGGGGACAAAAAAGTGAGTTGTATCCAACGTCACGGTCTTTGAAATGTAGGGGATTTTCATTAGAGAGTCATCGCACGTGAAACAATCCTCTTGACACGATAAATACAATGTTTTTCTTGAGCATCTATAGTGGAATATACTATTTGATTGCTGGTATACAGGGTTTTGTAAAAATATGTTATCTAATATTATCAGATCCGTCGTCAGCATGCTAGCAAGTTTTATGATGTAGTATATTTATGTTAAAAATACTACTGGGCATAATACACAAATAAAGCTAAAAATACCGACCTGCTTACAGTAAGAAATATATATTTTTTTTGTTTTAAGAGTTGCTCGTTATTTTAAGCTGAGTTGTTATTCCTCTTTTGCGGGATTTTTGAAAGAAAAAGTTAAAATGTAGTGTGTTTTATATACATGATTGTTATCCTTCAATAAAAATTCAAAACTATAATAGCACTAAACGGGATATACAAAGAACGGATATAATCGTCTGAAGAGAGGTTTGGGTTTAAATTTTCTTCACAGCGTCAAGTTGTAAAATATGAAGGAATGATTTTATTTAGTCCCATTTCTTTTTAATTATTGGAGACCGGTGAATTGAATTACGTTATACACACAATCTCGTTGCCCGGTGACAGAATAGGGAAAATCAGATAAGCTCTGAATTTAAAACGGAAATGTTGAACACTTCCCTCTCTGAGGTGCGATACTATAATTTACACCATTCTGGTATTTCGTTTATTTAGATGACGTCATAATAGAACCCATATAGAATTCTGCGGTATAGAGTGGGCATCGTTTATGTTTGTTCCTACCTGTCTTGAATGAGTGGCTAGAAATACAAATAGCAATGACTCATTATATGTTTATAAAAACAATCACATAATGACTTGGGGTAGGACAAAGAGAGTAAACGAAAGAGGAGATTTTTGGGGGGTAACAAAGAAGTACTGGCCGATGTTGGTATACCATGTTCATTGCGACAGATCCGAGAATTGAAATTTAAAAAATGAAAACAGCTCGAAAGGTGTTGAGTCATTGATAGTTTATGACAGTACCTGCTTTTCTCTTCTTTTTTTATTTTTATTAAAGACTTGATTAGAGACACTTGAATTTTTCATTCCTCCATCACTGTTTATTGATAATTGGGATTCGGTGATGAAAATGTGCCCTTCTACATTCAGTAAAATTATATATACGGGCCCTCTTTGCAAAAAAAAAACATAAAGAGGAAGGCAAATTTGCATCCGAAATTCATAATTTAGATGAATATTATGTCGCTCGTTGTTTTACTTGATATGTTTTCTTGTTGGATCAAAAATTTAGGTGGGTTTTACGTCACACCTCCTAAATTCTATATAAGTTTAGTGTAAATTGTCAAACATCGGAAGAATGTGACAAAAAGCACTCACTGCATGGCGGAAAGTGGATTCCAAAGTTGGAGAAATATAAAAGGTTATGTTTTTATTTATTATGTGTATGTAGCTTTCCCAGGACGTGAATGACAGTTACAACTTACTTTTAACCCTAAAACCCTACTTGAGATAAAGCGTGCGCAGTATTTTCTTTTCTTAGCCGTATACCAAGTGAACATTGTTCAATGAAGTACATGTACTTCATCCTCTCTTACATCTCAGGCCTAACTGACTTCTACATTTCACTAAATTTTCCTCACTTTTCATGCCCTTGACTTCCGTCATTTAGATTAGAGGAACCCAATTTAGGACAACTTCACCATCAGGGACTCACTAACCTACCTCAGCCTTATAAACCAACGGGGCGGACCATCTTAATGAAGTCATATAAAGGATTAGACTGAATTAAAGTGGATTATCCTGCTAAGAAGGGGAAGCGAAGTGAAATGATTCGGGAAAGATTAACCCAAACATCGAATGCGCGAGCGGAAAAGAGGGACATTTGAAAAGGGAAAGATTATTTATTATTGTATAGCTTGGCGCCGAGACGGACCCGCCATGAATAAGCCCAGGGCGCCGCTGCGTCAGTAAATACATTGTTACATACTCCTACCTCTGAGCTGTATGGTCGAAACAAAAGGTACTTGGTATAGAAAGTTATTTCATTCCATAGAGATTAAGGATATTAAAGAATTAATTCGGTAGAAGCTAGCCAAACAAAGAGCTAGGCTCTACTTTGAGGGGCTAAGATGCTGATGAAAAGTGAAGTCTTTGGTGTTGATCCGCGTTTAGAGACGAAATACGTAGTTAAAGGTAAAGACCAGTAATGGTCATGCGATTGCATTGTGAAAGAAACATTGTGGAATCAATCAGAAAATGTTGATCATCTAGCATCTAGCATCTGCAAGGTT
>BEXV01000417.1:149634-170539 GCA_003118195.1 Hemicentrotus pulcherrimus
CCCCCTCCCCCCTGGATCCGCCACTGGCTCTATATGTCATATTTTGTATTTCAAGTTTCAAACCATACCAACTTGGCCTTGAAATGAAGTTCTGTTTTACAATGACTTGTGGCTGTTTCCTAGCATCAGTTGAATACATTTTAGCATCTGTTACCAAATCAATGCTGATTCCAAGAAATGGAAAAATAATGGAATCCTCAGCATCTGCTTTTTAAAACTTGCTAGCAGTAACAAGATAAAATATTCATGATAACATACTGAAATTGTTGTATATTAATGACAATTAGACAAATTTATATAGTGCAACTACTATACAAATATACTCTACAACTGGCTGTGAGCAAATTTATAATAATCAAATATTTGGCCAGTTGTTCTTGATAACATGTTTCTTTATACAAGGGCTATAATAGATACCTTTACACAAAACTGCTATTTCATGTTAATATTAACAAGTCTCCCAAGATAAGTCGTCCATCACTGTCATGTTCATGTCTGTATTTGTAACAGGTAAAAAGCCAGCATTATGATATAATGTACCCAGCCTGGACATTCTGGGAAGGTGGTCCAGCAGTGTGGCCGTTGTTTCCTACAGGGCTTGGACGATGGGATCTGTTCAGAGAGTCTATAGACAAGTAAGAATGAGTGCACTTTATTCCATCTGTTCAATCGACCAATCAGTCACTTATTAATCTTGTTAGCCACATTTCTAGGTAATGATTAGTATTGTACTATTGTGTGGTCAATCAATTTTACCGAGCTATGGCAATATGAACAAAATCAATAGATATGTAAATATTTGCAAACACTTGCAGCACTAAATAATTATTTATACTACTCTCATTGTTTAAAAAAATTTGAGTAAAATATCTTAATGTAGAATTGTGTATGTAGATATTATTGAGGCCACTAGTATCATTTCTTGTAATCTAACAAAACGTTGACCAAAAATTAATAAATATAAAGCATTATTAAATATAGTTAATTTTGGTAGACATGAACATATTACTGGGGCAATTTGGCTTACAAGAAGTGAATTTTTCTATAGCGATAGTACAAATATCATATTTTTCTATGTTACTTTGCTGTACCCTTTCTCCATCTCAGGGAATCAAAGAAATTACCTTGGGACACAAAAGAAGATAAAGCATTCTTCAGAGGATCAAGGTATGTGTTGCTAAACCATTCTTGGTCAATAACACATCTGTGCTTACCTGTCATGTTGTCATATCGTGACATACAGTGAATAGATTAAAACATGTGTTGCATCTGTGTTATTAGACCTGAAAAGATATTTACACAAAGATACATGGTGGTAAGTGAAGGCTTTTTTCTTCAAATGACTGAACTCTCACTCTGAATTTGTTTATCTGAAGCTTACATGGAGCACAATAAAAGCACTTGTATGGTTAGTTGAAAATTGTCATTAGAAACTTTTATTTTTTAATTTGAAGTAGTGATTCAGTGGACTCTTTCAGGTATAATGAGGCTTTTTATTTTTAGCAAATATTTCTTTGTTTAAAACTTTAAATGTTATACCACCAAAAATCGTGACATGAGCTTCAGTCATTTCACCAACGATTCTGCTCCTCCAGATCTTGATTTCTCTAATAGATGTTATAAAACCCTTCGACTTCAAAACAATGTTTGATATCTCCTCCTTAGAACGACTGCTGAGAGAGACCCACTCGTTCTCTTGTCAAGAGATGACCCAGACTTGGTTGATGCAAGCTACACCAAGAATCAAGCCTGGAAATCTGATGCAGTGAGTTTGAAATTACTATCAGAGTTTGAAATAATACATCTTCTGATCAGAGTTTTAAATACACCTTCTATGTATGTTGGGCAGCCAAGACACGTCAAATTAAAGAACTTTTAATACAGAAGTTGAGCAAGCTATTTAAAAAACAATTAACTAGATGTGTCTTTTTACCTGTGTGTAAGTCTAAATTCTTTTCTTTAATTCATTTGTTTGGGAATGATTTGTCCAGTCAGACAAGATTGAAATATTTCTCACCTCATACTCTTGGAAGTAATTAGATAACACTCTACATCAGCAGTTACTTTTGTAAGATGGCTTATGTGTATTACAAACTATTATAGGGCCTTGTTTGCTACATCCATTACTCATACTCAAGTCATCTGATTCAATAAATAATCTATAAAATATAAAGACTGTGGAAGGCCATTTTGCATGCATGTTGCATACGTTCAACGGCATTGTCTTTGATTATATTTCATGTACAGGATACACTGCATATGCCTCCTGCGAAAGAAATGACATTAGAAGATCACTGCAAATACAGGTACATATTGGTTTACTATGAAATGTAATATTTCATTTTGCAAAACAAATTGTCTAAGAGAGTAGCCTATTGTATAATACAAGTAAGGGGAATATGAAAGTGATTTTACATATATATAATTTGTTTGTCTTTTTTGACAGATAGGATTTTCATCGCCTCCAGTCATAAAATGAAGGTGGTGTTGACTCTATTGTAGTAGAAACAGAACAGAAACAAACAAATATAAAGGGGGACAAAAAATTGAAAAATTCTGTTGTAGAACTCAAGAGCTACTTTGAGAAATCTTCATTTTAACATTGCTGTGTTACGAATTCTATTTAATGTATTGAAATGCTTTGTTTTTAATGTAAAATCTGAAATTCAATCATTTACTATTATTAACCATTTCAGCTATTTCTGATGATATGTCTAATTAAGGTAGTTAACTGATTCACCAAGAACTCGATCTGAATTACTAAAAAAGCATGGTAGATTTTTAATTTTGAATACTTAAACTGATAATATTTGTGTCATAATACTCTTTGTAGTGTTTGGTTGCTACAAGTTATGTTTAATTTTTATTCTTGAATAGGTACCTGTTTAATTTCCGTGGAGTTGCTGCCAGTTTTCGTCTAAAGCATCTGTTTCTCTGCCGTTCCCTTGTCTTTCATGTCGGTAATGAGTGGCTGGAATTTTTCTACCCGGCGCTCAAACCATGGGTTCATTACATCCCTGTTAAACAAGATCTTTCTGATGCAAGGTAAGGAACTTTTTAATGGTAATCTTGAAGGTTTTGCAATACATGGGTTGGCAACAATTGTTATATGGTCAATATCCCATGCTTACCTATTTGTTTACTTCAACCCTGGGCCAAACACTAAACCTTATCTTATCTCTAGCCATAAATATTATCATGAACACAGTTGTAACCCTAAGCCTTACATCATAATATTTTTAGAAAAATAAAGCTTGGAGCAATTGTTGCCAGGGTTTATCATGAAGCACTAGTAGTGGTAATTTTCATAGAATCTGTCACTGCATTTTCAAGACTTCAAATACATGATGTCTGCCAAACTTTTATTATAGAACATGTATAATTCCTATGTCATGAGCTAAGCTGGTCATCCCAACCACTGGAAATGTGCATGACAAGTGATCCCGCATGTACAAATATTTGATGTACTTTTTAGTAACAAAAACAAAATCTTTTAGACCTCAGTTTGTTTATTTTCTCCTGGGCCAAACAACTTTTTCTATGTCATGACCAAACAAAAATATATTTTTAAAAGCTATACAGTTCCCTTACTGGAAGTCAAAATAAACTTTACACTAAACATGGTTCCTAAAACATTTACAAAATCAATAGTTTGGTGAATGTAGTCTTAATGAAAATCCTGGCACATAGGAGTGCCTGCTTATGTTTTGACGCTTCATTGATTACAATGATGAGGGGTTACCATTTGAAATCAATTGCAGAATGTGATATGATATGGATTTCTTAGTCTTTTGTATTAAAACCACATGATCATAACAATGGAAAAGTTTACATAACAATGACTGATATAGGTAGGGAATTACAAAGGATGTTAAATAAAACAATAGTTATGAGACTCCCATTTTACGAGTGGCCAAGCAGAAAGGAATTGGCAACATTTCATTGTGTTATCAATCTATTACCATAGTTGGTATCACCTCTAGAAGTACAAAGGTTTTTCAAACAATTATAATGTTATCAATAATGTCAGTGCCCGGTTAAACTGTCTGATGTCATGATATAGAGAGTTCAATGAGGATAGTACTTTTGATGATTCAATCTTGAACTTAAAACTTATGATGAGGATTGTTGGTGCCCTTTAATTCCTCCATTTCTTGTGCCCTCCCACAGAGAACTGATAGAGTTTGCCAAGGCCAACCAAGAGGTAGCCCAGCAGGTCGCAGACAGGTGAGATATATTCATCTGTCAATCAACATTATCACAGTTCAGCTTCTGTTATGGCAGCATTGCAGTGATCTGTCAGATCTTTGTTATTGCAGATATATATAGGGATATGATATACAACATTTGTGTTTGCACTCTGGAATGTATGAATCATGCTTTATACTTTATGTTTCAGAATATAATACATCCCTGTACCATACATTTGCATGTGGTAAACATGTGTGTATGTATGCAGAATTGCAAAGTGGTACGTGGAACATGGATATGTGTTTTGACTGTGAGTTATTTATAAAGAGCTGTAAACGTTATCCCATGTGCCCCAAGAGAGAAATATCACATAATTGTTAAAATGTAAATAGACAAATATTTGCAGAAGTTTTAAAAAGCTTTTTGATATACAATTATGAAATGTCATGGGTAAATTTGTATTTACTTTATCTCAGGCTATACCAATTAGACGTTTTTATGAAAATCCATCTTCAGAATTTTATTGAAATATATCAATGATGTAGTCCCCTTTGGGGTTGCAGTGTGAAAGAATAGCATCATTTTTTCATCTTTCTGTATAATTATCTATCGTACAATTACCATATTAAATTCACTCTACGTTGATTTATTTTTATAAATCTTGCCACCTTCTGTCCTCAGGGGTCGGGACTTCATCTGGAATCACCTTCGCATGGACGATGTGCAGTGCTACTGGAAGGATCTGCTGAAGCGTTACGCTAAGCTGCAGAAATACAAGCCTAAACACAGGAAGGATCTACAGGAGATCAAACCTAAGAAGGATGAATTATAAGACGATTATGACATTCATTAGTGAGAGGTGTTACAGATTGATCTGGCTGACTTGGCACTAATTCGCACATAATGCTGTAAACCGTGTAAAAAAAAAAAAATAAACCTACCACAGCAAAATAAACACATTTTATTTATTTGAGTGAAAAAAATGTAACTTGATGCAACAGGGCTCCTAACTTCCTAAGCATTACTTTTATTTGTAGTATAAGATACTGAAATGTTGAACACACTACATTTCAATTATGTCATCTTATTATTTACTGCAGTTTTATCTTTCTTTTAGACGGTTTACTGTATTATATGCGAATGAGGCTTGTATGGTGTCGAGTAACTATTGCTTGACTCTAATTAAACTACTGCAACCATTGATATTCGGAATACCTCCATTGCCAACTTCCTTTGCTTTCATTTTGTCTATTTGTATCTGTATTTTTGACATTTTTACTGAAGAAAATGGAAATGATTTTTTACTGGGTCTAGGAGTTTATTAGTAGAATGTATTTCGGTGAAAGATGAATGAACGTTTCATTGCTCACATGCAATTATATTGTGCGGCATGAATTAAAAGTAATCGGTAATTTTGTTTAGTACTTAAAATGAAAACTGTTTATAATTCATTTATTTCATTGGCTTAGAAATTAATAATTTTAAGCATGGTAGTACATTCTCTTATCTTATATCTTAATCCAACTATTGTTATAAAATTTTAAAAATCTATTCATTGTGCCTTGAATTCAATGTCATAAGCAGTGGTTATATATTCAAAATAGGACTGCTTGTCAAAAACTGCAATATACTAACTGCCTATGTAACTTGTGTATCCTATTGATTTCATTGCATTGGTATTAGGTGGACTATTGCTCATGTACAATTCTTGTAGTATGCACAATATTAATCCTTATTTAGAATGTCTAATCTACCATACCCTTAGATTGATCAATTGACAAATTGTTTTGTTAAATTTGATCATAAAATAACCTATCCTGTTCTCATTTGGGGTGTGGTCAATTTAGGTTATACTGCTAATTCATGCCACAGGGTACATGTATAATGCTGACTATAGTTTGCAAGTCTTCCTTTTAATTTCATGTTGATTTCTTTTGTAACTCACATTGAATATACATGTACTTGATATGTTCATTATTAGTATGTTGGGAGAATGATGAATAACAAAATAATTAAGGTCACAATTTTATACAAGTGTAACATGTTCGCAAGATGAAAACATATTCTGCCTATTTTGAGGACAGGACTGAAGTATATACTTGAAAAAAAAACATATCTTGTTCCGACTCAGTTGATGAAATGCACCATATATTTTTATTTATTCACCAAGCTTATTACAAAGCTCCTTTGTATATGTTTATCACTACAATTGATATTTGAATTTATTTATCTACATTTATACATATTTATATATGTATGTCTGTCAATCTGCCTGTCTATCCATATGTCTGTCTATCTGTCTATCCATCCGTCTGTCTACCTGTCTGTCTGTCTATTACCATGGCACTTGTCTTTCTCTTGAT
This sequence comes from Hemicentrotus pulcherrimus, assembly GCA_003118195.1. NCBI lineage: Eukaryota > Metazoa > Echinodermata > Echinoidea > Camarodonta > Strongylocentrotidae > Hemicentrotus > Hemicentrotus pulcherrimus. Next base: position 156,189 of record BEXV01000417.1, read on the forward strand.
TTCTTTACAGTGCAATCTATTCATGTTCAAGATCTGCAATTCAATTTTCCACCCTGCATAAGAGTTTAAACACAAGTTAACTAATAATTGGCTTCGTACTTGTATTCACAGCTAAAACTGTATATGCAATTTCTTCTGTGGGCCATCATTACACAGATGTCATGAGGCTCATGACCCATTTATAATGAATCTGATGTGTTGTGTACTTGAAATGTCTGTATCTAGTAAGTTCAAATATTTTCTTGACTTAATTAGTATTTTCTTACATCAATATATTTTTATTTGGGTAATAGAGGGGATGCATAGTTATTATAAATTCAATGTTGGGGAACTTAAATTTGAAGATGCTTCTATTTATGAAAATGTCAGAAACAAAGTGATGGAACATACCCCAGACCATAATTATACAGTCAATCATTAATTGAGGAAATTCTAGGTATTGGAGAACAGAAGGGCTTTAAAAATGACTATGGACCAAATCAGGAATGTGTTGTACTTTAATTACCTCCTTACAAATGATGTTCTTACTGTGAATTTTATTTAAAATTAGTTTCAGGTCATTCCACACTCACAATTCCAAGTGAATCTATCACTACTCTATTCCAACTGTATTGGTATTTTGTTGTGATGACATAAAACTGAAAGGTATTTTCACAATACAGGAAGAAATAATATATTGATAAAGTGCAAGGATGCCCTTTTAAACATTTGTTTTCTCAAAGATGAAGTTAGGGCTCCCTTAAAGTTTTGTCAAATATATTTATTTGGAAACCAATGAATCTGAGATGTGATTCATATGTATTGAATCAATATGAAATATCTATCATTTCTGTTTCAGAAAAAAAGAGGAGCATATTCATATGCATGAGTTCTGTAATGAAATATGTTTACACATTTAAGTTCTATGATGATAATCAATACATCATTTTTTCTCCAGTGAAGCACTCATAGCTTATGTATGCAATTGTAATATTTTAATTGGACAAATACCAGTATGTAATACATATGATTCCATAAAATTCACTGTAACATTTTCTGATAAGGTATTCATTATACAGCATGAACATAATTATGTTAAGCTTTCTGTTCACAAAATGTACATCATTCATATTCCATTTATTTTTCTCATGCTTGTCTTCAATAATGTATATGTTTGTAATGAGCAATAAAACAGATTCTATGATTCCTTACTCTGACCATATACTTACGAGTCTCCATAGTGCTCTGTTATCTCTCTCTCTCTCTCTCTCTCTCTCTCTCTCTCTCTTTCTCTCTCTCTTATCTCTCCCTCTCTTTTCTCTCACTTTTATCTCTCCCTCTCTTTTCTCTCTCCCTCTCCATATATGTTACCATAGGGTTTTGTGCAAGGTATTATGCAAGACATGATGGTAATAACAGTGATGATATATGAGCATGGTGATTATGCATGAAGCAGAAGATAATTAAGATGATCAACAATTAAGAACTGGGGATATGTTAAGGACTTAAGGTTTCACTGAGATGATAGACTTTTTCTTGAGGCATAATTGTCACCAACAAAAAGAAAACTATGAAGAACATTAAGATATCAGTTCTCTCATTAGTCTGTATAAGTCGGTTTGAACAGGTTTTAGGATGAATATATTAATTCATTTTGCAACAATACTTCGATCATATTCTTGAATCGAATTCCTACATGAAAATCCAGTGTACAGTAGTGAGCTGAGCAGCACACGTGCAGTCTAGCCTACACTCAAGACAACTATATTCACCAGATTTTCCCCTTACTAATCACTTTTTCAGCTATTGAATGTGTTCAATAATTCCTTGATAAGTTCGTAATTGAAACATTTAGTATGCAAGAGTCTTCATGCTGTAAAATATAAGGTACAGTTTCTTTTTCTTATCAGTAAAAACACTTATCTAAAACCCTCACCCATAATTGTTTTACTGTAACGTCTTGAACAACCTTATAGCGATATTTGGGTCGAAATTGTGGTTTCTCCTTTGTAATTCTTGTTATCATTCACATCACCCCCATTATGCTATTTTGCAATATTTGAGAACTTCATAGGCTCTAACTATCACTTTACATGACTCTTCTGTGGAATTAGTGGCCAAAAATGTATTTCTGCACGCGAAAATGCTTTGGTATATTCTTCAGGGGGCCAGCGGAACCCTTGCTACAATCACGCCCGAACTCTGGGGCAGTGTGCCGGACATATGTAGCCTGCTGCTGCAGGAGATCGAAAGACCATCGAATCCAGTCATCAATAACTGCCCACTCTTTCGCTAAGAGAAGATATCACAAACAACTTCTACAACATTTGAATAACTCGAAAGACGGAGAGGCTATTCTTCACTATTTCAAGAAGAACATCGTATATAATCAAGGTCAGCTCTCAGTAATATTTGTTTACTAGATCTAGACCCTAAAAATCTAAGTATAATTACAGACCATGGACATGATGGATGATGGAGACTAGACTCTCTAGATCTAAATTAAACCTAGTGCAGTGTAGGCTTACAGAAACAAATATCAACCTTTTTAAAGAACAAATGTTTGATCAATGATTAATGCATTCATAATAGATAATAGGAATATGATGAAGAACCATTTCAAGGGTCATGAATTATGATTTAGATCTACTGCTTTATAAATGCACTACAGGCTGTACAGCAATTGCTTTACCATGCAGGCATGAAAATTTTCCGCGTATACGCGGATTTCTGCTTTTTCCTCCGATCCTAGATTTTTTTTTTTTTAATTTATTTATTTTTTCTCATGAAAGTGATCTGCACATAATACACATTAAACACATTTGATGGTATTGATAAAAATGTGTATTCAGAGCCTGTTTTGGGGTATGACCCTCGCTTTGGTCCCGAAAGTTTTTCAGTATTTTTTATGAACAGCACTTTTCATGCCTGACCATGGCATGTTTACCCTTAACTCCCTGGAGTTAGTTTACCCTGTGAATACGTTGTAGAATCTAAACTAGACTATAGCAAATCAACTGATTGAAATGCAGGTGGAGAGATGATGGGGAAAACTGATACCCCGTTACTTTTGTTAGAAAGTAAATTTACAAATACAAGGAGGGTGTGTCTGCGGAGGTTAAAAGAGCAATGTGTTCTTAACTATTTATTAAGCAAACTTGTAATCTAGTAAGATCCAAAACTATTCAGGTATTCATAAGTCAATCACTAGTATAAGTGTCAAAGAAATATTCAAACATATTAAAATAATAACCCATCACTGTAATTGAAATCCAATTTTATTCAACAAATCACTTACAATATACTCCAAGATAAGTATTCAATCTATTCATTTACTTTCTTGACCTTGTAAATACTCTTTTGCTCAGATGGAATTGTAGCAATCAACAAGCCTCCTGGATTGGGTGTTTCTGGGAGAGTAACTGAGGATGATGGCACTTCACCTTTGACCCTTGCTAGCATGATGTCACAGGTAGCAGACATTACTGATTGTCCCTCGGCAGAGATAGCACAAGGTCTTGATAAGTATGGTTTGTTTCATTTAAGACTCAATAATCTGAACTAGACCTATGATAGTTTCTTTGCAGTTCAAGTGTCGTCTGACATAAAAGTGGCATTTTCAGTCACATAAAGTCATCATTAACATAATATTATAGAATTGTAATTTTTTATGATATTATTATTTGTTGTGATAGGAGACAATATTATTTGAAGATTTTGTTTTTGTTAAACATTCATTCTCCAACATTTGCAAGGTTCTTCTTAACAATGTTTTGTTTGTTGATTTTTTATTTATTTTTGAATGAGATGCACCAGGCATATGTATGTTTTTGTCAATTGTCACCATGCAAGTATATTCACAATATTTTTTAGTTGCTTTTGTAAGAAAGGTGTAGACATATATATTTATTATTATTATTATTACATACATACATACATACATGTACTTGGAGATAACAATTGAACAATACAAATGGCATTATAACTTTACAGAAGACATCAAATATTATCAATAGAAGTAGCTCATTTAGGAAGGTATCATTATCTCTAATTTTATCGTTCTTATTTCCTAAATTTCAGAGAAGCATCAGGTTTAGTGTTATTGGCAGAAAACAAGGTGGATGCTAAAAAAATTCAGAGTAAAATTAAAGAGGCTAAAGACAGACGACAGTTCATCAAAACATACAGGTAAGATTTAGCAGTTTGGTTGGATACTCATTTCTCAAGATCTTGTCTTTTCATCATGAGTTTACCTGTGAAATATCAAATATGAATTTGAAATATCTGCATTCAAATTAATAATTTGAATGCTTTTGTTATGCTTAGATCAATTCAAGATACCGGTATTGCAAATATATCAAATTCTGATGATATTTTAGTTAATCAACTTAAACAAAAATAATTGGTAATTATTTGTTGTTATTTTGTTAAAAGATATTGCACATTCTGTTTCTGTATGTGACTGAAATATGTGACCCTTTGATGGGGCTGAATTATTTCCTAGTTTAGGTCCAAACTGAAGACAGTTTACAAGTACCGGTATAGGAGTAGCATTCTACCAGTAATTTATCCATAGTGGATATGAAAATTAATGCAAAAAAGACCTGCCAAATCACATATATTCTATTGACATTTAAACCAGATTGTTGACTACCGTCATGTCATGAATTTTTAAAAAAAATAAAAAACAATACCTAGCAAACAGTTTTATTCATAATTGAGTGGTTCCATTATGAAAGCACAGATAAAATTACAAGTACAGGTGTATATTATTAATTTATATATTTATTTTCTATTTCCAGGACCATTGTGTGTGGAATCCCAGAGATGAGAACAGGTAATAAGAGGGTATGACGGCCTTACTGGTAACCAGACAACATGTAGACATCATTTACTACAATTATACAACTAAAAAGAAGATATCTGTGAATCATTCAGGTCTATTTAACATGGAGTTGAAATTAGTGATTTTTTTTTTGTATCTCATAAACTACCATTTTGTCACTTACTTATGTTGAGATAACATGTCAAGGATAGGTTTATTTGAATGTAATTGATTTTAAGTGAAGTTTTGCAGGCTACAGAAAAGCATGCATACTGTGGTTGTGCCTAGCTCCCTCTAGTGGCAGTAAACTAGTACATATATTGCAGATATCTATTTCATATGGGTTATACTTGTTGGCCATGCAAAGCACCAGATTTCTCATACACTTCAAAAGAATATAATCGTTTTCTTTATTTTGTTTTTCTTGTCATACAAACAATACAGGTGTTTCGAAAATGTACCTCGGGTCAGATGTCATTGGAGGAATAAACATGGTATGTTTGTATGAGGTTTAATGTTTATCTGGGCCTCCTTCTCAATAAGTGTGTAATCAGTCTAGGGAGGACTGTCTTTCTAAATGATTATTCCAGTTACTGCTGGTTTTTTAGAAAAACTAAAAAATACTTCTGCCAGGTTTTCAAAAAAGACACAAAGGAAATTCTAATTGGATACTCCATTCAAGTAAAGTAGTCTTGTGGCTGAGAAACACTTTTAAAAAGTCATCCCAAGGGCAGTTTCATTATACAGGTGTATTAACTGAAAGAATCATGGTTGAACTATGTAATTGCACATTTCAACATTGATTGCCTTGGTTGATTTCTTGAGAGCCTTTATGCTCATGTTTGCAATGTGTATGTGTTCTGACTCTCCTCCAGGTGTGTACCAGAAAAGTCTTGTAAACATTCAATTTTTAGTAAGACAGCTTGTACTTGGATCCATGCAGCCTCATTCTTCCTTTGTGCAGCATTCATTCTGTGTGTAGGTCAAAAGGGTTTTTGTGCCTTGGTTCCCTGGAAAATCTCATTAACACATAGTATAACAGATGGAGAGGACCTTTGTCATACCACATAGTCTCTTTGGGTTATTGGGATAGAGCTCACAATAGGGATTAAATCTTCTTTTTTTCTTTTCAGAAGCTTATTCAAGCTATACATAACCCAAGCCTTATGTTGGTGAATGGCATTGTTCTTCAATACTACCTTTAACAGCAGATATGCTCTCTCTCTCTCTCTCTCTCGCACACACACTTTTTGTCGCTCTATCCCTCTCTATTAAAAAAAAAATCTATCCCAATCCCAACTCATTTGAAAAATAAGGTGATTTGTGCACCATAATGCTTGTCAAAGAGTCTAGAAAATTATAGATACGAAAGACAAGAAATGTTAGTCCAGTGCTTATTTACCAGTTAAGATTCTAGTTTAAATATCTATTAACAGCTATTAATTGCATACCGGTAGTACAATTGGTGGTCCATGTTGATTTGTTAATACAAATCTGTTAGATGTAAATGAGAGATAGGAGCAGTTAACAGGAGATGTGAAGGTTATGGGATTAACCCCATTCATGACATTGATGTCCTTTGGGAGACTTTAATATTCATTTGCCAATTCATATCTAAGAGAAAAATGGAAAGATTGTGGGTTGATGAAAACAGCTGTGATTGAATTTTCTAAATTTTACATAGTAAGAATACTCCATATAGGGTTAAGATGGTACACATATTGTATGCTCGAATCAATCCAATAGATCGATAATAATATCAGTAAATCACTAAGAAACCTAATTTCAATCAGCATTATATAAATCCAGATTATTACAGGTATTGCTATTATAATCTATAGTAAATGTATCATTGAATACAATTCTATTGAATAGAACGCTACTTTAGATTCTCTTTTCTATCTGTATTTTGTCAGACCGTCGGTAGACACAATCCTTCTGGGAGGCAAATAAGAGATGGAGACGTATGGTCTGCAGAAACCAATTACAGGGTCATCAGTGAGAACAAGGAACTAGGATGTGCATTCATGGAGCTGCAACCCTTAAGAGGTTTGTCAAGAAATGAGAATAATGGTGTACCTCTTCATTAGGCCTAATAAAAATAAAAAAGTTGTATTGCCCTTTAGGTGCCAAAACATGGGTCAGTCGGTCAGAAATCTTTTCTTTTTTTAATGATTTTTAAAAACTTTTTTATCTCCCTCTTTGGGCTGATATTTCTCACTTTCGAATGCTTCAATACATTTTTTTCTTCTCTAAAAAACAGTAATTTTTTATATTTTTAAAGCTGACTGAAGATTTCAAGATTTTTGAGTCAGTCGCAAAGAGCAATAAAACATCTTTTTTTTTACGCCTTACGAATCACCACACCCTGATCGATTGAAGATGGTTGTGCATATATGTTGATAAGAGGCCACAAGCATTTCTTTGACTTTTACATGGTTGATAGTAAAGAAGTCATTAAGGGATGCAGATACGTACGTGCATGGGCATGGATGATTGCATTTAGTAGAAAACTGTTTCGGTCAGAAGTGCATCCTGAGCATGAAGTCAGTAAAGTAACCTGCTCTTCTAGGAATCTTGCATTAAATATTGACAAATTTTGTTCATACCAGTACTCAAATAAGATCAAATCTCACACCAGCAGTCCCCCATTTAAATTTACAGGAATCTTCGTTTAAATGTCAACAAATCTTTTCCTATTTGTTTGAATATAGTGAAAAGACACCAGCTTCAGGTACAGATGGTCAACGAACTCTGTCCAATCTTAGGTGACCACACCTACTCACACCAAGCCAAGACTATTCTTGGGAAACCCATTCTAATGGATCCTCATCAAGCACTGGGCAATCATAACATACAGGTTTGTACAGCATGGATATTGCAATTGCACAATCACCAGCGACATTTGCTCAGCAGTCAATTCCCTACACAAACAAAATTTCTGACATCATCCCTGTTCCACAAAACCTAATGTTACCCTAACCCTTAACTAAAATCCAGTGTAACCCGACCCTATGTCTTTGATGTAATACAGCAAGGAGCGATTTTTCGCTAGAGCAAAATGCCAGAGATAAGAGATTACATCTTGTTTCCTTTTCATATCAGATTAATTGATTGAAATCTTTAAGTCCTAAATGAGATTACTTGACCATGATCATATTGCAATCATCAGTTTTACATGAGATACTGATTACTGGGTAGCCATATTTTTAAGAACACATGTTTGCATACAGCATACACATGTTTCCATGAAATTCAAGGATATGTATGCTACGTGAGATGTGGTTATCACAATAATTTATCCAGACCAGTGATGAGAAAAAGTGATTGTACTGTAATTAACGGTGTATTAACTGCACCTTTTTGCCGCCGAAAAAATTTCAAAGTCGGGGGTGCGGTTTATACTCGTTGCACCCCAAAACAAAACAAAAAGTAAGTCAAAACCAGCACGAATTTGAACATATGGGTCTACAAATGGTAAGGACATTTCCACACATTTTACTGACAATTTTATCTTCCGTTTTTGAAATGAAGATGAAAATCATCTTCCAAAAACAACATCTGCCGATAGATCTTGATGTAAGTTCATGCCAAAACATTGCAAAAGTAATAGAAGGGGCCGTTCAACAACCTGCCGCCCACGCGAAGTAGCCATTCGAATCCATTTCAATGAATAGATTAAAAAAAACTGCTTGGGATGGCATCGGTGCATGGTGGCCGCACGGTCTAAGGCCGAAAAAGAGGAGTGCGGTTAATACACGAGGGCGGTTAATACAACGTTAATTACGGTACTTGAATTTCCAGCTCATTTGAGAGGGTATGAAACCTTACACTTTGAAAGAAAAAAACTCTTGCGTTAATGTCAAGCTGATCAGTAAGATGTAGACGCAATATTTATGAACAATGTTTAGAGATCATTTGAAGAAGTCGTGACATCGGTATTAAACCTCATTTTTCATATCCCTATGGTACTACTGATGAGCAAGGTTTTGAAGTACCTGGTAGGCTTCTGTAAAATTTCTTGTTTTTAGAATGCGTTTAGAAGGCATAACTTTCTCACAATCTATGCATTGAATTGTTCATTGAAAACTTGATTTGATAATTTGACTACCGGTACTAATTACACCTACATGTGTGTGTATTTAAATCCTTACGTTGCAGCTGCAATTGACCTAGCCTGTCAAGTAGCCTGTACGTTACCATTTTCTTTTACAAATATCTTAAATAGCAATGCAGTTGAACTGCAATTTAACCCGTTGACTACTGAATTGTATAAGTCCCATAGGCTTAACACAGGGACCGCCAGGTTCCCGTAAGCAAAGGGTTAAGTCTTATTCTCACAAGACCATCTTGACAGACTGGATGTTAACCTCTCTATGTGTAATATGAATGGCAAAGGGATGAAGATTCCTATCTGCACCAAACAATAGCTTCCATGTCTACTCATTGTGTTACAGATAGTTAAAGTGCACTACTGGTACTCTTCATTTTTTTTGGGGGGGGGGGGNTGGTGGGGGCAGTAGGTCTTTATTGTCTCATTTCTTCATCTTCTTTTTAAAATTAGTTCTGTTTTTAATAAATAATTTGTATGTCATATGCTTTCCTATATTATGTGAGAAAGTGACTTAAGTAACCATGGGATGACGGGGTCCCCATTAAAGACAAAGTGAATATTGAGAGTATCCATTGTATTCATTGTCATGTAGACTAGTCATGTCTCTTGTAAGGCTTTGAAGGTTCAACTTTCTGTATGGTTTCATCTATGGTTTCAATTAATTAACTCATAAATTTATTGTGTAAGGTTTCCACAGAAATTGCATCATTATTGTGAAAACAAAGAACTTTATTTATGACTCAAAGTCTCACATAATTTTGTAAGGTTTCTACCCAAAATTAATTTAGTCATGAACATATCAAATCTTATCATTTATTCAATTTCCACTGTAAAAACAACACATATAAACCAATGTAAGTATAATTGCTCGGTTCATAAAAAGCACAAAGAAGCTTGTTGGCAATGACCCCTTATTTTAATGATGACTGTGTGTTTGTGTGTTTATATAAAATATACATGCAATTCATTGTAGATGGTTTGTATTTTATATTTCATTTTTGTTAAATCTGACTTAAAATTGCTGTATACACTATACAGTGAGACAAAGAATTTACAATGTGAAATGTTTTATTATTTCTATAGGGATCTTAATGGCCTATTGAATTATCCCAATTACCGGTAACTATTTTTGTACAAAATGTTGCATTTGTGGCAATAGCAGTGGGAAACGTAAAGAAAAGAAAAAAAGGATTTAGATAATGTTGATGACCAACAACTTGTTGATTTCATTTCTCTATACTCTGCAGGTTCTCAGTCCAGGTATTAGAAAGGCCCTGGCCATGACCAGACCACAGGTGTCTCTTCTACCGCTGTTCCTCCACCTTCATCAGGTGGTCCTCCCGGAGTGGGCGGGTCATCAGGATGTGACCATCATAGCGCCTCTGCCGTCACACTTCACAAGAGCACTAAAGGAGCTCGGACTAGGCAGCGGTGACAGCAGTGAGGATATAAAGCAACTTACCAGTTCTGCCAGCTGAATCTTGAACAGGGTTTCTCTCAGTAGTCAGAGCATTGGCGGGAAATGGTGTCGGTACATGGACTGGTGCAATTTGTTTAATAACTTGAGGTTTGATGCTTCACATCATGGGCTATAGATGTTGTGGTCTTAAGGGTACATTTCCCGTCAGCCAGGTATCGGCAATGAAGCGGTAATTTGCCATGTTCCTTATTTGCCCCCCAAAGCTGCAAATATTGGAAGCAAAAAAACACTTTTCTAAGTGACACCTGTTTATATTGACTTCTATTTGTAACTTATCTGTTATACAGGAACACTTCTGGAAAGAAAAATTGTGGATGGCAGGAATATCATTATTTAAAGGAGAATCATTCCTCGATTTTGGGGGGCTAGAATTAGGGTTCTTCCATGTAGTCTCTTGGTGACACAATTTAGGTTAAAAAGATATTGAATGAAGAAAGTGTAAGGAAAACTGTGTACCGGTATTACTTTCTATCTTGTGCTGTTACGACGGATAGTACAATTCATATCAAATATGTTATGTTGCAATTCTAAACAGTTGTTAGTTTCCCCATATATTTACTCTCTGCATAAGAGCCCAAAGATCAGGAAGGAAGTGCTAGCAAACAGAGGCTTTGCAACTTTTCCTTATCAGGTTTCATTCTGGAGAGGGCTTCAAGTATTAGAAAGCCGGAACAACACATATATGGCATTTATTTGATTCAAAAGTGAATTCAGTAGAATTGCTAGGCAGGAAGTTCAATAAATAGAAATAAACACTACATTGGTTTTGATATTGAAGGTCAAGTTGTTGAAATTCCATCCACATTTTTGCTTATGAATGTCAGTTTCAATGGGTTGGAGTGTAGTTTTGCTTGATGACTAGAATCCAAATGAGTAGGATTCAAAATTAAATGCTATGACCTGAAATGCCTTACAAGCTACATTTTCTAATTCTCACTATTAAAGTAGCTAAAATTTCGAAAGATATGTCATTTTTCAAACACACTTTATCTCAGTAAATACTTGCATTGCATAAAGTTCTTACACTGCATTTCGGCCCCTATTTAAATGTGGAAACCATTATGCAAATAACAATTGCTACTTATATCAGGTAATATCACATCAAGATAAGGTTGCTTATGTTAAAGGAAAAGGAAAGCAAAGCTATAAAGATAGAAATAGACTTGGTCATACATTAATCATGTAATATGCATGCCATAAAAAGCAGGAAGTCAGAGGCTTTTATGGTCACGTTCAATGGTGCTGTTGTTGGGATGGATTATTGATAAGCCTCTTTAATCACTTTGTTTAGGGTTCAATAGCAGTGTTAACTACAATGGTGGACTTGACTTGATAGAGTTTAAGATTTCTATCAGGGCATTGTAGGGGTTACATTAGGTCAACCTTAAAAACTGGAAGAGGATTTTTAAGAGTCACAGCCAACTGTGTATATGAGCATGTCAGGGTGTGATTGGCCATGCAAATGTTTCATGAGAAAGCTGGTTATTTTGATAACTTATCGGTAGTTATCCGTTGTTGCTGGGTTTTTTTTAGATCAAAACTGTTATCTCGGTATTGAAAGACTGGTAGTACTATACCAGCTACCAAATACATGTACTTTAAAATGACCTTGGTCAGTCAGATGTATTTCAGTTTCATTATCTCAATCAGCACGTAATAGGATGTGCATTGAATTTGATATGTGTTACATAAATTGAACAAAGTACTGCTGGTATAATAGAGTCTGCTGAGAGCCTTCTGCATTAATCATGTTAATTAAAAGGGGACATACACACACAAAAGATTATACATTTATGAAAATCATCCCCCCAAACCTGAGAACATGAGACATTCTAATAAAGAGAATAAAATAAAGCTTTTTTTTTCTTCCTACCAAGTCGTGAAGGAAAATTATTCTCAGAGTAAAGTTCTGTGCATGACAAATCTTATGTGCTTACTTGTTCTCATGAACATTTTCTTTTCAACAATCATTTTTGGACAGGGATATTTTGGTCATACAATACGATGATGGAACTTTAAACATGTTAAGCAAATTTGTTTGTTCCTAGGTTAATGGTATAGACCAGTTCTGGTCATGCAATTGCATTGTGAAAGAAATGTTGTGGAATCGATCCAAAAAGGTTAATCATCTAGCACCTATGTATTGGTGTGTACTGCAAGGTTCTGGAATCATCAAAATGATAAGAAATTTGGCCCAGTCTTGGTAAAGTTACAAGCACTGTTCACAGAAAGATGTATATGGGACTAAGCAATCAATTATTAACCTATCCGGACTGGATAGATTTAATAATTTACCAAATATATCAATTAGTAGGCGGTTTCCCGGCAAAATTTGTAACATCACGTATCAGTCAAACCATATTCTTTCACATGATTGGTAATAAGAGCTTCCATTTCATAGTGAAAGGGGGAAGTTTCCATAACTGGTCTATACCTTTAAACATCCATCTTGCTTGCAGGAGAGTATAAACATGAATGAATATACACATGTTTTTTATTTGTTGCAGTTATGTCATCCTATTCTTTTAATGCTGAAAGACTACTAGAGAGAACTACTCAATGTCACAATGCATTTCTACATGTTTATGATCTATCCTATCCGCAAAATGCATGTGAATCTGTTCAATACATTATACTTATTATAATGGATTAATTGTCATTGAATACTGTGATCCATTGCAATCGAGATTCATTCATCACTAAAGGGAAATCCAACCTTCAGATTTACCAACTCTAAAAGAAAGCAGAAAATTCAGAGAAGCAGACTGGTGAAAGTTTGAATGAAATCGGACAAATAATAATAAAGTTATGAATTTGTTAATGTTGTAGGGCAGTTTACTTACCGGTATGTGAATTTCAAATTGGCTGAATCAGTAATGTCTCTGTGATGTAGTGTGAGACAACTTTCCCATTTATGCCCTAAAGGACTATGTCACAATTACTGAACTCTTCACAGTGTACTGTAGTTCATTGGCCACAATCCACTGACAAAATTGCCAATTTGAGATTCGCATCGCTATAGTGATGTCTTATTTTGGACTGATTTATTTTAAAACCTATTTTTCTTCTTTCATACAAATGAACTTATTACAAGGGTTGTTGGATTGCCCTTTAAGAAGGTTGGAAAGTAACAGTAGTAAATTAATCAACAAAATACTTGAAAGAACTGAAAGTCATGTCCTTAAACTTATGAAGAGGAAAGCTGATCTCCATAAAAAAAAATTAATGTAATATTGGAAACCAATACAAATTGTACCACACATTTATTCTCCCGTCACTTAGAGTCCCTATTCAACAATTTCAAGTATAGAGATTATGTAGGCTAAGTGGTTTCATGTAAATCTATGATGTATTATCCTGTTAACCAGTACACAATATTGAATACCGGTAGATTTAATACTAAGCCCAAGGCAACTTTTGCTTGAGTCTATGGGAATTTGAAATTGGCCGAATCAGTAATGTCATTGTGATGTAGTGCCAGACAACTTTCCCATTTGTTCCAACACTCAAAATGACTAAAATATCATTTTCTTTCTCAAAATGTATGACTCTGGATGCTCTTTTCTTTTTAGAGCACCTATGCTAATATAATATCCATAATGTATTTTAGGTAGTGCCTGAAGGGAGAAGTCACTTAGAGAAAATCATAAATCTTGCTGGTATACAGTATATACCGTTTTGATTATGTTAGTTTTACTTTTCAGCTAATGTATGATATCATTAAGAAATAATACTAAAATAAAATAATTAAAAAAAATACCTTCAACAGTAATTCGCTTATGAATGGAAAATTAAAAATTAGGTAAGATGAGATGTTTGATGAGCTTTTGTTTTATTCTGTGATCATTTTGTACCTACCAGAAAGCACTTGCAGATGAGCAGCCACAAGGTTGAAAATAGATTTACAGAGAAAAAGGCGGACCGAGTGTGATGTATTGAACGAGAGGGGGGGG
>BEXV01000417.1:176385-197370 GCA_003118195.1 Hemicentrotus pulcherrimus
GGGGGGGGGGGGATGAAATATTTAAAAATTATCCTTTTACTCTCTTGGCCCTTGCTATGGGCTATAATTATGGAGCAACCAAGGACTGCGTCTATTCCAATGCAGTATTATAATAGAACCACACTAATTATACTAAAAGGAAACTAATAACTAATAATTACTGATTAATACATCCTTAATTGTAAGCACTAGCTTCACCAAGGTAGAGATAATATCTAATTGCCTGTGATCAATAAAGAGCTAAATTGACATAATAATTCAATACAAAAGGGTATCAGAGTGACGTACTGTCTGTCACACTATGATCACTAAAATCATCTCTCACCCCAGGAACACATGCAATAGACCCGTTTATAATTCATGTGTGCTTCTTGAACAGAAAGTTTCTCTTCAAATCTCAATAGCTTGTCAGACATAGCAACGGCTAATGTCTGCATGATGGATTCCAGCTCTAGAGATGGCATTTTACATAGCAGGGGAATTGAATTGTTAGAAACCAGGGGTTCAGGCTAGAAACATGCACATAGTGAAATACATTAATAAACGGGTCTATTCACTAACATGAATATGAAAGTATTTTGTGACGCAAACAACTGAAGAAATGAAGACTAGATAACGGCTTAACATTTGTGGAACAACATTAATTGTATTTCTGACCTCAGCTATATCATCACTACTACTGTCACAGAGAACACAAAAGTTACAGGGACAATGCCACATATTATCTTACACAGCTCTTTGCCAAGATCTTAGGGCAGTCAGTAGTAACTCAAATTGGCAACCGTTTCATAGGTCGCCTTTCCAATAAATTGACTCCGACCTTACCACCGCCTATCTCTTCAACATGGCAACTTCCAGGCAATGTTACTTTTCACTACCAAAATATTTGTTTACATTGACTTGAAAAGATTTTTTTTTTCCTTTTAATTTGCTCCACAGTTAGGCAATAAAGACTTCATATTAACAAGAGTACAATTCACAATTTTTGAACAAAAAAAAAAGCTGTCATGATTCAACTTACTAAATAAAACACTGTACAGATTAAACATAACCAGGTACCAATCGTGTGAAGGTGAGTGCTTCCAACCATCACGCACACACATAAATTTACTGGTCTACGGGTTATACATCATCATCATCATCATCTTTTCAATTCATTCATAAAGTAACATTTAAAGATGATCAATATCATTGCATTTCTTATTATTTACCTTCCTTTTTTCTTGTTGCTATTTCCTGAACCAGAAAACATGAATTTTGATTAAAATGTTGATATTCTGTCGGACACACTTGCAAAATCTGACTCGAGTTGAACTACAAAACAGAACAGACTGCATTTACAACTAGTTGTATGGATGAAAGAGCAGTAGTTCTGTGCACAAAGCTACACTTATTGATTGTTCTTCAGGGCTAAAGGCATACAAACTAGTTTGTACATTGTCCTATAATTCATACCCAATCTTAGGTCTACGATTGATCTTTCTCATTTCAAACAAAGGTTTTGAAGATTCACATTCTGGGGTTCATAAAATCATATTATGTGCAGCGTGTAAACATTAAATTGTCAGCTTAATCCTCATATAAATTAAGGTAACTTTAAATCTTTACTTTTAATCAAACTGAACCAGAATCCAACAAATTTTCAATTTACTTCTGTGGCGGTCTATGGCACCGCAATAAAGGATAATAATATAAAACCATTCTCATACCAACTAACTTTAATGATTGCATGTGATGTGTTATCATACTGACATTTGTCATTATTCTGAAACAAACATTTTTTTTATTGATGGCAACCCAAATGAGGGCAGAAATAAAAGGACAGTGATTCAGGTGTTCTTTTACTTCATCCTAGGTGCTGCACAGAATAAATGATAAACAGAGTACCGGTATACATGAATTTATATCACATGTCATATATGCTACATCACTGGGGTGGGCTAAATAGAATGGCATGTTTCTTATCATCCCTAAATAATCATCATCCCTCAGAGCTAACATACTGTACATAATACACGTGATCAGAATTTTTATTTTTTTGCTCCCAGTTTGTCTATCTTGATGTACCAACTGCAAACATTACAATATTTGACATGATACACATAAACACCGACATGAAGCTGACAAGGAGAGAAGTGAGTGAAAAAAGTGTTCCCTGAAGACGAACAAAGAAAGCGAGCTGTCACTCCGATGTGCATATGTGTTTTTACATTACTGCTTATTTCAAACCGAGATTTACATGACTATTTTACAAGGCTCTTAATTAATTTTTTGTATACATATAGGTATATACAAAAGAGGAAAATGTAAGCTAGAAATGTTCTTATGCCAATTTTGTTGCTGCTACATGAACAACTTTTTAATGTTACCAATCATGCAGCCACCTAGTTGGTTAAAATGACCATCAAGATTAATTGATTCCTCTTATTAAACTGATTGCGTACTGATAATACATTAAAAATAATAACATTATCTGTTTGTTTCACAGAGATGCTGGGATATACAGCAATACTCAACACATTAAGAGACATATAAAGACGAACACTTGGGACTTCCTTCATCCCACTCGGTGCAAAATTTGAAAATATGAAAATACTATATTCTTGCTTGCTAGCGAGATCGAACATTGTGTTTTTGAATGGGAGGTGTTTACACTACCTATGCAAGCATGAATCAGTTGACAAATAAACAAAGAGTAATCCTCTGCAGTATGAGGTGACCAAAGACATCACCTTCACAGTATCACTCTCCTATGCTTGGTCTGTTTAACGGATGCAGCAATGGCCACATCCTCTCTCCGTAGTGCAAAAGGCACAGTGTTGTTATCGATTCAAATATGGACAATAAAAACAAGAGCTCACTCACTCTTTCTTTCTCTTCCGATGGAACGTAAATGAGTGGCTTAGAGATCAATCACCAAGATTCTACACTTCATAAAACAATCAAACAAGTGCTACTTGGGGTCCAGGGCCCAGGGGGTCTCTGCTTCCACCAGCAAGCCACTGTCTCAGAGATCTATACATTATGATACAAACTACGCTACATAATAAAACCTCTCTCACTTTGAGGTGCTCCTCACTCCGTAAGGATGTCATCATTTCAACCACTATCAATCTTGGTTGAAAAACAACCAACTGATAAAGGAACCAATGGACACTTTTATACAATAATTATACCACATCACATAATGCTTTAAACAGGAAAAAAAAAGGTATCCCAAAGATACAATTGAAAGGTTAACATTGATCATTATCAAAAAGTCCCAATTTATAGTTTCTTGCACATATTCCTTCCTACATATACATGTATATTATAGATATGGAAACTTACACTACAGACAGACAAGTTTCTGCAATATATATTTTTTTTCTCAAATTTTTCATTTTTCTTGTAAGGATACTCACAAAAAGCATAAGGGAAATACAGTTATCATTAAAGATCTTACTTTGTACATAAAAAGCCATTATAAAATCCACTAAAACACGAAGTTATCATTTTATTTTGTTTTTCTTTTTATTCATAGGAAGAAAAATGAAACAAATGAGTCACACTTTGATGATAACCTAACCTAATGTATTTGGCCCAGTGTTATTTCTTAAGATGTCTGCCACACTGCTTTTTTTTTTCCTTTATATGCTTAGTACCTAAAGTGCTATTCATTACCAACCTCACAACTGTACAAAAGAAAATTGACAACAAAACAAAGTAAAATATGATGAAAATTAAAATGGCAATGTGTCTTAGTTTACAAAATTCCTGTACGATATTAACAATATAAGGAACTTGACCAAGAGTTTATCTTTCTTGCTATTCATTCGTAGCATTTGTATAAGCACATCTATTTTGATAAATTAAGGAATTCTGTGAAATGTTAGAATTCATGTTGTTTTTGTTGTTGATAAAACTCATTGGGGGAGGGTAGTTTTAAAAATAATATCTTATCTCATTCTTCCCCTGATTTTTCTCACAACTTAAAATTTTTGCTGAAAAATAAATAAAATAAATTGCTATCAACAGCAACAATGAAAGGCCACGTAAGTTTTATGCTTTACGTGATGACAATTACATTTGTGCATCAATCATTCAGGTTAGTTACATCCTCATTAATCAAGCTTGTTGTCATGACATACACCTTAAAAAAGTTAATGATTCTATCAATCCTTGATGGTCCGAAAAAAAGAGCACTGTTCAAGATCCCTTATAACATAATTCACCTGGTAGAAATACAACAGACAGTAAATTCATTCATGAGGAATTCATAAGGAACAGAGCAAGCTTTTTGACAATTTTTTCTCTGCCTAGAATTGATTATAACTCTACACGATTGGACACAAAAAAAGAATCCTGGTGCATCGGTTCCACACAGGAAAAAGATAAAGAGATAAAGTTCTGACACTGCGCATTAACAGCACAGGCTGAAGTTAGCAGACAATTTTTTGTTTCCTTCATTGGAACCACAGGTGAAACTCCTCCAAATTTCTCACGCGCTCACTTCAAGTCACTCTTCCTCAATCAACATCACCCGTCGTCCGAATTTGAAAATAAACTCCACAGGATACCTGGGTGAAGGAGAAAAATGAGAAGGAAAATTGTCAATGAAAATGTATGTAGCAAATAAGATAAGGGAATTCTTGGATATTAATTTGTAATGCAATGACTCTCAAGCAGGCATTGTAGCATATTTAGTTCTTGAATAAGTCAAGTCTTATTAGTTAGTTGGGATTAGTTGTAATACTTGTTGATTTATGCACTTGAACAGCTTAAGATGATTAAATGATTAATAATTAATGCAGTCAAGCTAGAAAACCCTCTTTGATATTGAAGAGCTCTTCAAGCACTATAGATATTTTTATCCAGTACATCCTTAACATACTAACCGACTAAATTTTCTGTATTTTGCCTTTGTGAAAGCTCTACTCTGCACTATAGTTTGACGACAACAAGAATTCAATCTTTAGCAGTTCATGAAATACCAGGGCTCTTTTTTGCGAGAAGTGGGGAGGGAGGTGTGGGGATGGGGATGGAAGACCGACAACCCAGGCAATTGCAACTTTTGGCTGATTTTCCGCGATGCTTAGAATATATATATACTTCAAATGCAACGATAGTAATAAATTGTTATATACGATATCGTTTTGGGAGACTTTATAGTCACTAACCCTAGGCCACAGGGGCAGGGCTCTAAAGTGACTCAGTAACATTGCCTCAGATTCTGAAACAAAATCAAGGATTTAGCTCATGCTGCAATCATAATTACAAACCTTTAGGTCAGTCAGGAATCCCATGATTTTTATCAAGATATTACGATTGGAAATAGAAATTTTATTCATCGTTTTCCTTTTCCTTTTCCTTTTTACTTTTTTAAGCCACTTCATGATATTTTGAAGCGCAATTTTTCTAGGGCTTCACTATGACACAATATCACAGACACTGATAACATGTAGGGCCATGCATCTCAGATTTAACATTGTTAAATGATGCCTTTAAGGTTGACCAACAAAATTTTAGATGGTCCTTGACATCATGCATACTAACCTAACAATTGCTATGAGCCACACTTGATCTGCCTGCCAACGGCCCTGTTTAGAAGAGACCGCAGTCCTTGAGGTTGTTCTTGATGATGACATCAGTGACGGCATCAAACACAAATTGGATGTTGTTGGTGTCCGTGGCACAGGTGAAGTGTGTGTAGATCTCTTTCTGGTCCTTGCGTTTGTTAAGATCCTCAAATTGCATCTGGATGTAGGCAGCTGCCTCCTCGTATGTGTTGGACCCTAGTAGAAGAGATCATGGTTGGAAAAAAACTAATTTAGTCATGTATGCAAACGAGTAATATGACCACAAAATATTGATTTTTAAGAGATAGGTCAGTGTCTTGCCCTTTTAATTCTTACTGGTTGCAATGTTTACTGCAAAAAAAAACACTACTATAGGTCGGGGATCAACTACAAATATCTTTGGAGACTTTAACAAAATAATGTTAAACCACAATATCTTTTGAGATTAAACAAAATTGCTTTAATACGGAGATGTACATTTACATATAACATCTGTTATCCGGGAATATGGCTCCCGCCTTGTTCAAAGTTCATGGCAGTAGCCAGACAAGTAGATAATGCACTATGATAAAACTGAATTTGGAATCATGCCAATGTTGATAATCAGCAGTGTAAATACATCAAATTCACACCCTGGCAGTTGAAAACACTCCCATTTCAATAGTGTATATGATTTACATGTACTGTATGTAATTTGTTTAGCATAGAACATAGGTTCATGAATTATAAATTTCAATGTTATAGAACATGGTTTACATTGTGTATCAAGAGAAATGATTTAAACCATCATCAAAACCTGTCTTCTCCCAAAAAAATTATTCATATCAAGTGTTTGCAAACTGCAAAGTCAGTAGCCCATGGAGGGTTAAGAAACAAAATCTACTTAAGTAACAACATACACATGTTTTTAAATGTATGCTTCATGTATGCTTCATGTATGTTACATGATACTTTTCAAAAATCTGCAGACAAATCATTTTCTAAAGAGCTATGAGTCCGAGCAAATGCAATCTTCTGCAAGGAAAGCTTTCAAAAGAACATGTGAAATCCTACACTCGTGAAGTAATGGTGTAGGCTTAATAGACATGACTACAAAGTAGTTCATAAACTCTAAAGAGAAAATGTTTGAAATGCCTGCATGATATGAGGTGATAGCATGTGAGAATTGATGGCATTCTTATAGCCTACATACAGCCACAACTTTTTTTTCATGATGATTAACTCATCTGATGAAATCCCCATATGAAACTGATTTAACATCCATGTGTGTAAGTACTTTTCCTGTACATGCATGTAGCATGAGAAGGCATGTATGGGTATTTTTCAAGGATTTTTATTTTTTAATCTATATGAAATGAAAAGGTGATAAATATCATTCACCTTAAATCAACTCATGATCGATAAAATCGCTTGCCCTTGATTGTACTCATGTATTTTTATTTTTTTAAATGAGGAGAAATAAAATGAAGTAGAATGAATGAAATATGAAATTATGAATTAAGTAAATGTACAGCACATGTGAAGAAAACCTTTGATTTTTCTAGAAATTCAAAATCTACTATTTAAAAAAAAAGGGGAGGGGGGGCGTACATACATGTACGTATGATGTACACGTAGAGCAGAGTATACACTGCATGCTAAGCAAATATTATGGTTTAGGACTATAAGTAAACAATCACGCAGTTTCATCTAGGTAAACCTCCTTCACTGAGCATGTTGGCCTGAAATCCACATTTCACATTCATACCATGTACATGTACATGTATATTACATGAATATGTGTTTGAGTTTGTGTCCCCCTACTATTAGCATCCTCGAAAACAGCTTTATCAGCAATTGACAGGACACTACAACCACCATGTTTACTGCCCTAATTACTCGTTAGTATTCCCATTATCATTCATAATTAGGCGTTACGCATGTTCCACCACTGTCCAATCAGAAAACACCAAGGGTCGTAATAATTCCCTAGGGAACCGGAAAGTGTATGGAACAAGTATCTGTTGATTAATGAAGTAACTTCAATAATTGAAGCTCATTACATGTACAGACCAACCATATATGCATGTACATGTATACACGCATTGCTGGCTGATCCATCATGTACTGTACGGTAGATTCAATGACCTATGAATTTGTTATGATGCTCAATTCAATTTTAAGATCAAACTTTAATTAATAAGTAAATTACTTCAGTTCACCCAAGATATTTTTTGAATTGTTTGTTGAATAAAGAATCCTGATCTACAGGTTGATAACAACTTTGTCAAAACATGTATTAATACATCTCCCATCCAACAGTTATATTTAAATCCTTCCTTTATTTATTTTTTTCTTCCTGAAATCAATCTTGATGCAGAATCAGGATTTTTGTTTTCCTTTTCTTTTTCTTTTAGGTTCATAAAAAGATTCTTTTCAAAATCCTCCCGTTTGTAAATGCTACATTCTGAACAGACTTCTGCATGCATGGACAGGGGAAATATAAATACTCAGATCCATATCATTTGGTATGAAACAAACAATCCACACTACTTCAGTTGAAGCATACAATACAATCCAAACATGATGCGGCAATGTTATCTATTCTGATTCTCCCACCCGCTTCATGTCTGAGCATTTCTGACAATAACAAGTATTCTTTTTCTACAGCAAAACCCACGCAAGTTTCTCACACTTGCGCGGGCATGAAAGAATTTTTCTCCCTGAATTGATGCTCCTAAGCTTTAAAATATTTTCTTTAAACGTACAGATATTGAAATGATGTTTTATTCAATGTGTCTAGATTTGCAATTATGCACATATGAACCATTTATAGCAAAATAGTTTCCTCAAATGATATCAGTATGAAATGTTCATCTCCACTGCTTAAAAACGCATAGAGATACTACTTCTCCATGGGAAAAAGAGAGCTTTGTAGTCATGATAGTGTTGTGGTTTCTAACAAGGCTTTTTTCCCACTTCACTTTGCCATGAAAGGCATCATTTGCTCTGGCTCCTATTAAATGGTTAGGAGCCAGAGCATATAACACCGAGTTCCTATAGGAAATGTATTTATTCAGATGGTCATTTCTCAGCCATTACTTAACATATTCGATTGGTTTTCGACACTTGTTCATTATTTTTGATGCTCTTTCGGGAAATGAAGAAAAGATTTTGAAATTCTAAAAATAGATTTTTATGACGTCACAGCTTCGGTACTCTATATGCTAGATGATCAACCTTTTCTGATCGATTCCACAATGTTTCTTTCACAATGCAATCGCATGACCAGAACTGATCTTTACCTTTAACAGTAAGAGATTACATTGCAACAGTGAAGAAAACAGATCATATTCTCAAAGTATGTAGATTTAAGTTTCCTGACTGGAAAATGTCAACCCTTTATTCTGTATAAATCACAATAATTATGTAAATAAATTTTGGTAACTAACTTCTAAATCTCTTTCTCATTTTCATGTCAAGACCAAATTAATTTTATTTCTCTATTCTGCTATAAAATAACAGTGATATACATGGAAATTAGGAGTTGACACATGACCTTCCATAAATGGGTGGATTATGTGGAACCACGTTTAACTTGAGCAGCTTTTTATTAAAGAATATGAAATAAAGAGAAGAAATTAAAATTACCGGTATATTCTGGGAAACAGATGGTGAGAGGTGACTTCTGGATTTTCTCTTCGAAGAGATCCTTCTTGTTCAAGAAGAGGATGATAGAAGTCTCTGTAAACCACTTGTTGTTACAGATAGAGTCAAACAGCTTCATTGACTCATGCATGCGGTTCTGTAAGGAAGATACGAAAGAATAAAATAAAATAAGTTTGTTAATAAGCAAGACAATGAATTGAAACAAGGACAATTGTTTATCGTATGTAATCATTTCATTACCTTACAAAACAGAAATGTGTCATGAAGGTTCACAAATTACATACAAATTATCCTACAAAATATTACATGTACATAGGTGCAAAGAATCTATATGGTATAATGCTTAAAAAGTCTGGGGGAAAGTGCTCATAATTAGTTTTTATTTTCAGAATCATCATAAAACAACAACAAAAGATTAAATAACAATCAACCAGAATCATTTCTTATCGCTACACCTTCAATAATAAGGTGCGCCTACTTGTCCCATCTCCTACGAAACCAACTGTGTTTTGATAGTGTATCAATCTAAATATTATCTTCATCACTAGCAAATCCTGCTGTGAAGTCCTGTGCATTTATGAAGCCATGTCCTTCTCCCTTATGATGACATACAGCATGCGCTCCCCGCTGCTAATTACGCTTGAATGTCAAATACTCATAATTGGAGAGGAAAAGCTCGGCTCAAGTCCTAGCCTCGCCCTAATTGAGTCGAGAGCACACAACCTCCAGTTCACACTCATTTGCTTGTTATGGCCATGGGGCACATACATTTTGTATACATGTATACACAGGTTGGTTACTATTAAAAGTTAAAAATGAAGCAAATTGCAATGGAGGCCTATTATTCACTTAGAATCAGTTACATAGTTATCGGTGGACAACTGGGCGTTCTGCATTAGGTACATGTATATATCTATCACTTTATATGAAGGGCTACATGTATATTGCCTGTTGGCCAGAAGGGCATTGACTTTTGCATAAAATCATCTGAATTTACACCCTTGGCCTTAGGCTATAATTCTGGATACCGGTATTCGTTTGAAACTTCACCATCCTTCTTTCTTGTTCTTGCAAGACTTCAATTACTAATTAATTGGCGTTTTGTGGACCTGTGTTTATGCTTCAACACCCGACACAAGGATTTGCAAATTCCTCGCTAATTTTATCAAGTCTTTACAAACTTAACCAATATTGTAAAAACTTATCCCACCAAAAAAAGGATCAGTTTTTGAAAGAGAAAGAGAATATAATATGAGAAGGGCTTGACACTAAAAGGCTGTGCCCGGGGAACATGGGCACCAAAAATCTTAGTCTGGACTCCCCCCCCCCANTTCAATCCGAACCCCCTTCCAAAATAGTTAGTGTGGAGCCCCTGTAAATGGTACACATAAATTTCTTGCACTCTTCTACACATTGTACATATACAATTTGTTTAATTGTCTTCACCAACTCAAGTGGTAATAATAGCAACAAACAGAACTGATGGTTAACAAGCAGCAATATACCTAATTGGAGAGGAAAATGCTTAGCGCATCTGACCCCATGATACATTGCAACTCACGCTAATTGGACATAATAATGCTCATCTCCTTCATGATTGATTGTTTGACATACTATTATCTCCTTTCATGAAGGTACTAGAAACATGAACATGTAGCTCTACTATTGCTTTTATAATCTAATGTACATACCTTATTATTACACAACTCTCTCTAAAAAAAAGTGCTTACTCACAACATACATTGTGTGGGCCTGTATTTCTTACTTTGTCTGTACCTTTTGCAATGCATTACAAAATATATTCTATTTTAAAAAGAAATCTAATTGGTACATGTACCTTATAATTAATCTTATTATGAGTGATAAATGACATTATCCTATCATACACCTGAATGATATAATCACACTCATTACAGATGTACATGTAGTCATTTTTTTCTCTCTTTCACTGGCAGTACTGTTACTATGGGAACAGAGCTAATGAATTCAAGTTTACGTTTCGCCTCTATTACTGACTGGCCTGCAGGAGAGAGAGAGAGTGAGAGAGTGAGAGAGAAAGAGAAAGAGAGAGAGAGAGAGAGAGAAGAGAGGCACACTGGAGAGAGAAAAAGCTTACAATATACTTTACAAATCACATCCCAAGCTGACACAGAGTTGCCAGGTCTGATACACACAAACACACTCGCATGCATGCATTAGAGAGCTTTCACTTCTCAATAACAGAATACTGGTAAGAGACATGATGTAGAAATCCCAATTGGAATGGCCTAATAAGCAATTAGAAATGAAAAATTCACTGGTGGGGGACAGCCAGCTAGGGAAATTAACATTATAAAAAAAAATCATATAACGTAACAGGTTCAGAGAAAAACAACAACAACAACAAACGAGAAACAGTAACATTAATGATGCACATGTAGGATTACATCATGCATGTCAACCTTCCACAGCAAAAATAAGGAATCTCTAATGGCAAAATTAGGATTACAGTCTATTTTTTTCACACAGAGGTTTACAGTAAAAGTGAGGGATCTATGGTGAAAAATCATGGAGGCAAAAAATTAGATATCATTCCTCAAAAATAGAAATAATTGAAGGCTACATGTATGCTGCATGATGAGAAAATTTATAGTCACCAGACAAGACCCTTTTTTGTATGTACCCCATACTAGTAACCAATGTTGAATTATACATGTAATACTGACATTATTTCATCCACAATATAGTATAAATACTAAGAAAGAATGAAAGGACTGGTTGAATTAAGGTCTTTGTTGAATATTTTTAGATGTAAGCTTTAATATGTCACATTATCAAGAAACATAAATGGGGACAAATCTATTATATTTTTCAAACCCTTAAAATTACAAAACATTTTAAGGGTAAGAATAATTTACAGGGAAAAAATTAATATTTATTTTTCGGGGGCTACTTTTCAAGCTTGCCTATATGAAAATAACATTCTAAAATTTGTTTTGCATTGAACTCTATGCAAATTCATGGGGGCTCATTTCTGATTTTCGGGGGCTCTTTTGGGCATTTCGGGGGCTAACTACAGTATGTCCATGCAAGTAGATTTATATTTCATAATGCAACTCAAGTCTCATGTTTGTCGAGTTTTGGCAGATATATCTATACATTATACATGTAAATCATTAAGAATGACTTTCTTGTGTGCTGTCAATACCATTTCCATGTTGATAAAATGAAACATTCTTGCAATGAAATATGATAATGATTTTAAATAGTTTTTACAATTTAAATGTTTAGAAATACATAAATGTAGATCATTCTATGTTATGTAATTTCCAGGAGATTTCAAATTGAGTTACAATTGTGCTGGTCCTACATGTTACATCTCCAGCAAATGAAGGTTTTTCTTTCTAATGTACATGTATACAGTACCTATTAAATATTTCATATCATATTTTAATGATTTAGCTCTGAAATTCAATCATAGTGCCAGAACTTGATTGTGTTTTAATTAGATATCAGTTAATTGATACTGGTCTAGTAAATTCTCATAAATAATACATTTAGATCTTTAAAATAGTAATGTTCATAAATATGGGCTTTGTGATACTTGCAATGTTAATTGTTTGCTTGAGACTCCTGCTGAAGAAAACAACTTAATTGCTGGATAGATGTTGTGAATATATCAACTGTATGCTGCCTGCCTACGTGTACATGTACATGTACATGTACACGTATGCAGGTATATATGGATCAAAACAGTTTGCTCCTCAAATTATGTAAAGATTTGCAAGAAGACCGTCTGAATATCAATCGAGATAAACTATAAATGAAACTAATACTTTGAGGTCAAAGTATAGGAAATATACATGTACATGTACAGTACAGTGTATGCATGTGACCAGAATGAAAGTTATACATGTACACCTGTATCATCAAGAGAGTATTGAGATAGGGGAGGATTTACTTAGGGAAGAAAAAGATGAGGAGGCAGAATGGGAAGAAGTTAATCTTGAATGGAAACAAGACAGGGTTGAGAAAACTATACAAAGAAAGAGAGAAGGGGAAAAGAGAAAGATTGGGGGGGGGGGGGAGAGAAAAGTGAAAGATGTTTTAATAAAAAGATTACTGATATACAAATAGTTTAATTTGAATGTGGAGGCTGTATGTAGTGATTCATCAATAATTTGTGATGCCACATCAATCACAAAAATAACTTTTCATTTCAAATAAAAACATGCAGGGATTGCCTGCTTCACCAATCATGTTATTCTGCTAGACTATACAGTAGAAGGGCACATGAGGTGTGAAGTGTTTTCAATTATGAGCAAAACAACAGCGTGAATATTTCCTCAGGGCCTCTGTGGAAGATCGGAGGTTGTCGTGTTTGTGATTAGCCATGCCCTTGAACATGAATCACAATAGTATATTGACGAATTATATTGGAGATCTTTTCATCATGACATGATTATGGAAAATTTGCATTTAATTACGGTGGTACTACAGTGTACATTTGTATCTAATATAATTTTTTGTACGATGTTGTGCATCTAAAATGGAGGATCGCTACATTAATACTATTTAAAATTAAAAAACTAACTGCATACATTTTGACATGATTTTACCTCATGGTATAATGTGTAACATAAGATAATTAAACTTACATTTTAAATTTACATGACAAATATAATTTTCCTGTAAGCATCACTTTACATTAAAAACATTATTCAAAGTAAATGGATGAATAAGACTTTAAAAAAAAAACTTCTTGGTCTGCATGCAGAATTTGCTCACAATAATTTATCACTTAATTGTTATTTGTTGCTTTTGATATTTGTTAATTTTTGCAAGTTAGTTCCTCAATGTAAAGGGTCAAGAATCAAGAATACATTCGTTTGTCATCCCTCTCTGTTATTTGTCACTACCTTTAAAAGTTCCTGCAATGTTTGTTCTATGAATGTAAACATGTGATGACAGATGGACAGAACATATACAATTCAAGAACTCTCTTTCAATATCTCAACTACTGTCTCTTCATACTGTACATGTATACAATGATACTGCACCTTTGACATACATTGAATAATGTTATTGGCACCCTCATGTGAATATCTAGTTTCAGTTCATTTTCTTCTTGCCGTGGGAGCATGGTCTCAACATGTATTCTCTATAAAAATTTCCTTATGGTTTAGCTTTTATCATATTTCTTGATTCAGGTAGCATGAAACCAGATGTTGTTTGTTTTGTTTTACTTGGCACATTAACAGTAAAAATGACTCAACAACTGCTCTCTCAACAGTTTCTTTTCTTCCCTGCCTGTAATATGTTGCAGTTGGTATAGTTGTCAAGTGTCAACACTCTATGTACATTGAATTCAGCATGGTATTTAACGATACATATACATGCAGATGTACAACTGGATGTATGTACCAAAACACTTTAGGAAGTCTACAGGTACATTTAAAGCTAGATTTATCATCTTGCAGGGCATTTTTCTACTGCTATTAAAGCAACCCTAAGGCTAAGGCTGAATTCACAACACTAGAAGAATAGAATGAGCTGTATGCCAAAGATCTACTACCCATAATACATGAGTATCAATTTTATCAACTAGTTTTCTATTTCATTTTTTAAAAGGACAAAAAAGAGAGAGATTTCCCATTTTCTTGTGTTCTTTTCTAAGAGAAAAAGCAGATAAAAGGAACATGCACAGCGACACGCCCATCCCACCCCCTAAAAAAAAGAAGTCCTAGTTTGCAAATTCACCCATAGAATTCTAATTTCAAAGCAACATGGAAATTGGAAACTAGTATTGTTCAGAATAACAGGGAATAAAGTATTAATGACTTGTATGGAGAAACTATGTAAGTTACTTTTGTCAATAGATGAACAAAGAATGTCATTACATGGCAATAAACTACCTACTGGTAAACAGTATTATATTTTTTTTTAAAGGCAACAGCAGTAGATGGAAAATACAATTGGTACATAAATTTCTGATTCATCCCTGTAAATTCACTTTGTTGAGTGAATTTAATTTTTGGAAGTGCTGCAATTACCCTTAAGCTACAGCCAATACATATAAATTAAATTTAGAATGGTCGAGAGTAAGCGAGCTGCTGCTGCATGTACATTGTACAATGTACATGTACATGTATGTTTGGATACATTCAAAAGATACAAAACAGACATGTTGGAATGCATGCATGATTACAACAACAAAAGCCTAAAATATTCAAATACATGCTCATCATTATTTCCATCAATTGCTTATTTTGAATAAAGTTTCAAACTCTGAAAAGAGAACCTGCTGTTAAATGTAAAGAGTGTAATGATAGCTTTAAAAATCAAAATTGTCAATTGCTGCAAACGTGTATAATTCGAACCGCAGAGTTACGTATTCAAGGACGATGAACAATTTTTTGTAAATTTGTTGGCACTTACTACTTTCCAAAATGGCATAATCTCGGGCTGACGAATGACTCAGCACAATCAAATTTCATTCTGGATTGATTTTAATGCATTTCAATCTTATAGCCAATGTATTGATCTGATAAATCAATGGTAAGCGATTTCTGTGATATTCAATCCATTCAAGCACCTTTGAAAATTCATTTCTAAATATATCTTTATTTATTCACATTGCATCAGATTGATGTATTCGACCCTGGCCACTACATCTTTTTCCTCTACATGTACATCTGAAGTGATGCAAAAGGAGATTTTCAATACCATGAGTTAGTGTACACATAACTCTCTACGCAATCAACCATGAAGCAAGGCCTGCAAAATTACAATTCCAATAATGGTATCGCTGGCGACTACATTGCGCCAAACACTGTAACTATGCAGAGATGATGATCATGGCAGCCGTGTAAGATGGATGCAGGATGTATTCAGGGATGCGGTGGTAGTGATGCAGGCAGCGAGAGAGTGTGTGTGTGTATGTATGTAAGGGTGTGTGCGAGTGTGTAGTGTGGTTCTCGCTGCTGCCTGCCTTTGTGTCTCGATGCGCACATGAAGGAGAAGTGTATAGAATAATGCATGAAGAGCAAGCCCGAAATGCCCACCTATTCAGCATCCTTCTCATGCAAATAACATAATTGTCATCCCATAACATATGCACTTCTTGAAAACAAAAACACATGTTTCAACTTGAGTTTCTGTAAGCAGATGTTCTGCTATTTTTTCTTAACTCATACATAAAACATACATGTACCTCGAATGATCTCCAATTCTCCATGCAACAAAAAAAAACAAAGATCGACAGGATACGGTGTAGTTTGAATTTCTAGTCATCACTTCTATAAGTAGCCTTCATTTTGAGTAAACAAGTAGGCCTCATGTACATTTAAAAATTAATTTTATTCTTTTGCAACACAATGCTTCCTAGCAGCGGAACAGGAGCATACAACACATGGGCAGACAGGACCAAACACTAAAAGGGGTGCAGCCACGGAGGCATGGACGTCCTAAGCTTTACATCCCTTTCACCATTCAGGCTATCTTTCGACTCTCTTAATAAAATTGATTGAAAATTACCAAACTGTAAAACTGACTCCACCCAGACCCAGACTCCAAACCAACCGATACTTCGCCATTGGGGTAATGTACATGTACATGAATTTTTTGTTTGGTCTAATTTTTGTTTCGTTGGTGTGACTGAGATGAAAGAGCCTCACATGGAAGAAAAAAAAATGGGGGGGGGGCAGTAATTTTAATACTTAGGATAGAAAATTATCAGTACAAAAATAAATATATCAAAACTACATAAAAAGAATCGGGCTGAAAAGAAAGACTTCATATCTTGAAATACATATTGCAATTTGACATCCTACTTTAAAAAAGAGGTCATCAAGATTTCTCCCTCATCTTTTTGTGACCTTTAAGGTAATGCAGTGTATTAAGGGGAAGGGGTCAAATAACAATTTTTTTCTAAAATGTTCTTATTTTAGGGCGCAACTACTGAAACTGAGGGTAGAACACATTTCATAAAAAATAATTTTAACAAGCCCATTTAAAATGTTATATTGTGGTTCATAAGTTAATTAAGGCCATCTTTATCACTTTAGTATACACATCATCACTTGGTAATGTTAGTATTTCGATTTCCATCGTTAATGTATAACCATAAAAGTATTGAAAGGAATCATGACTTATTGATAAAAGAAATCCGATAAATGCGAGAGGTAAAAACAAAGGCTACCATATTCAAGGTTTGTAATGATACTTTACTCTTTCATTTACATGTAATGTATATATTTTCTGAACATGGATGGATACACTAGGGAGAAAGAGAGAGAGAGAGAGAGAGGGAAAGAGAGAGAGGGAAAGAGAGAGAGGGAGAGAGAGAGGGAAAGAGAGAGCAAGAAAGAGATGCAAGCTGGCACACATTGTATTTACCAAGATCAGTGGAAATAAGAGTGGAGAGCTTTTAACTCATCTAGCTTGTAGAGCTTTAGTACTCCATCACAGAGAACAAGCGAGGCAGCCTGCTCTGTGCCCATGACTAATAGTCGAGAGTCATGACAACTGCAGTGTGCAAACAATGCTAAATGCAGAAGATATTTCTTACATGCATGCTAGAGTAACTGGAGGAAATATTAATCTCCATAGAAACAATGTGCTTCTGCTGACGTAAGAAAAGGGAAGCTTATTTATGTGTCAAATTTTACTACTAAGTACTGACAAAATGTATAAATACAGAAGAATTGATACTATAATAATAAAAATCCATAGAAATAATTTCATACATGAGAGCATTTTTAAGAATCAAACTTGTGCTACACACTGTTCAAAGTATTCATACAGTATTATTCAGGAATTGTCAAATATTCTGACTTCATGGATATTTAGCCAAATTATACAAATTCTACAGTATAGTGTTTAAATGTAAATATGACACATGTACATGTAATGCTAGCCATTTTGGAGATTTAGGTTTTGTTAAAACTTTGAACACTTTAGATAAATAGAATAGCTTGAATAATAAGTCTATCTAGGATCAAATTATAAAGAAAACTTAACTTTCATATTTTCTGTATTGATATAAATCGTCCTTGTTTTCATGAAGTGACGGTAGTGAGGAAAATCGTAACGCAAAGTGAATGCAATTTGTTTTCACTACCGTCACTTCGTGAAAACAGCGACGAAATGTATGGCCCTTTTGTAAACAAGCGAAGTCTATGTTTTTAGCTGGAATGAGTTTTATCAATAAATCAACCGAATGATCAATACGTAAAAAAATCATCTGAATGATCAATAAATCAATCAATAAATTAATCCAGATTCATAGACAATACCTCATGTACAGGAAGCCTTCAAAAATTAATGTTTTGGGCATGAAACTATTTTTCTAATGAACCCATCCCTGCATTTCGTCCTCTTTTGATCAAATAAAATGTTCATTCCCTAATGTTTGAAATATTGCCTAGTACCTCATCCCTACCCTTCCTCATGTATGAATTTCTGAAAAAGTATATTTACAGGCAGTAATGAAATTCAACATTATGTGTTGCTTAATAATATTGCTTTGAATAAACAGGCTCCTTTATCTGGCTTGTACCATAGTAGGTCCATGCTTGTACACATAAATTCAATCTCAAATCATTGTGTGTACCGGTATCTACATGTAGGCTACTTGAAGGCTACATTACCGTTGATACAATAATCTGTCATCCTATGTCTTCATTACAACATAAATGTAAATCTACTCCAAACAATGTTTCTCCCAATCACCTCATTAAGAAGCTTGCCTCATATCCTGTATTGCTGAAAGATCAAATGACATGGATCGTTCCGTTCAAGCAATAGCATGGAGTACCGGTACATGTACATGCGGTATATCGGACCATGATGCCTGCTTGGCTATGTGCCATGTGATATTCAACATGATTCATATCATGCGCATATTTGCTGTTTCAAGAAATACTAGGAAAGGAATTATTAAATCTGTAACCATCTACGAGTTTCATTTGTCGGCTTTCTGTTTTTGGTCTGCAGATTATAGTTATTACAAGCAATTTATGCCCAAATGAATTTCCAAGGAAGGAAAGTCTAGGAATAAATGAAAGTTTCTATCTCCAAAAAGGAAACAAAATTGTAATACATCATGCCGATACCTGGAACGTGAAAAAGAATTACGAACAGGGCACAAAACAAGCTTAAATTGATTAGTCTACCTTCGGTATTCAATTCATTTAAATGAATTGGATTATATTCAAATTCGTTTTATTTTAATGAAATATATGGCACTACGTATCTGTCTGGTGAAGATGCAATTCTGTGCATCTGGATAATATCCCAATCTGAAAATAACGGGTTATTTGGCAATCTCGAGCTGATGACGACAGGCCTAATGCATATGGATGGTACATAATGTACATGTATGATATAAAGGGGACATGAATAACACAGACAGCATGCCTCTATTGTCAGACCTTCCATGAAAAATGCAAGGTCTTGTGGCTTGGGATGGGGTATAACTATACATGTCCTATTGTATGTATGTAATTTTTACACAATGGAACAAAGGAACAATCATGTGCGCATTGTATAATCAGGGAAATCTCCTTTCACATATAGGGCAGCAAACAATATCTTGCCTTCCCAAAGTTGAATGATATGATATATAAATTCATAGATTCTATGCCAGTCAATAAGCATTTCTTTGCAAGCTTTAATATAAAAGCTTGTATATGTATATTACACATGCAGCTATTGGCATACATGAATCTCTGTTTTACTTTACTTTTCAAATGCAGGCAACAGAATGCACACTTTTGCAGGGTATTTGCAGGAAGTTCGCAGGAGGAAAAGAGACATTTAAGTTGCAAGATATAACACTGTTTCATTCAGGGTTGGCATACTTCCCGGTTTTGAGGCTTATTTCCAGGACGCCGGTATTTACCGGTATTTACCACCTTTTACCGGTATTTACCACCTTTTACCGGTATTCACCACTTTTTACCGGTATTTACCACTTTTTACCGGGAAATACGAGGAAATATATTTTCCACTCACTTGTTCATAGGGATTGTCCAATTTTGAGCATACTGTAATAACAATGGTGGTGAGTATGGTTGCTCTGGTGTGTTTGTTTGTTTGTGTGTTTGTCTATGTCTGTTATTATGAAATGCTGGAAAAAAATACAGGAAAAAGATCCCAAATATATACACCTATTCTAGATATGATGTTCTTCTTTAAGTCAGTTGCTAATTACCATATGGGAGTGTCGTGGTCGAGTGGTTTAAGGCGCTTGACTGGAGATGGAAAGGTCGAGGGTTCGAATCCTGACACGGCACTAATATCCTTTGGCAAGATACTGTATTAACCTGCGTTTGCTACTCTCCACCCAGGTGTTAAATGGGTACCCGGTAGGATGCGACCATCATTGTTTGTCAAACAGTTTTTGAGTGTCAAGTAATGCTTGGCTGGAATGCTCCCCAGGGAGTGGAGATTGTGCACACAATGTGTGCGGGCAAGCATTGAATTCAATGACCGGGGTAATAGTATATTTGTTAAACGCTTAGAGACATTGTATGAAGTGCTATATAAAAGCTAAATATTATTATTATATTCATGAATACCTAATTAATTAGCATATGGGCAAAATATCATGTGTTTGGGTGTGTACATGTATGCAATGTGGATTTCATAAATTTGTTTGTGTGTTTCTACTATGAGTGTTGTGCTGCTAATTATTTCAGAACAATATCTTCAGTTGTTGAGGCTAAAAACAAGTAAAATTATTAACAAATAGAGAATTAAAATCATATTTCCCATTTTTTACATATTTACCGGACGG
>BEXV01000418.1:16883-28231 GCA_003118195.1 Hemicentrotus pulcherrimus
TTTGTTGATGAATTCATGTACTTACTTAAACGCTAATATTTTGCTTTATAGTTGTAGTTTTGTTGTCGATATTGAAATATGGATATCTTTTTAGCAGTATATCTTTATCTATCTTTATAAGTTATTGAAGTAGTGCAATATTTGCTAGTCTGACTGTGCTTCAGGGTTATGAGGGATGTAAAATTTCCTGCATTCTCGTCAAATAAGCCACTGCTCATTCACTTTGAACTTAGCGGTTCATTGCGTGTAATGCATATGGGGAGTTCCACCTCCCCATAGGGACGCAAATGTATATACACAAACCCAATGACCAGTGCCTCATTTTTGCAATAAGGCCCTACATGTTTTTTTTCTGTACTAAACAGACAAATTTTTTAATTGGGAAAGATCATGGAAACCAATTCAGGGAACCAGTGCCTTGTAATATTGATATTTCAATTTTTGTAATTTTCCACGTAAAATACGAGGAAAGCGGCTTTCAAAAAATCAACTAAGGGCAATGTAAATGGCCCTGTCCATTACTTACCCGGTACATTACAATGACACATTGATATGTAATCAGAACATGACAATACAACAGGGTATTTGATCATCCTTAAGTTGATGTTTAAGCAGGTTTGTGACTGTGTTTTATTTGATATTGTAATATACAAAGCAAAGAGCATCCAAATACATGTTTATAGTATTGTATATTTATTTATAATAATATTGTCCAACCTAAGTCTTAGAGATGTATGAAATATTGCTTGTACGTAAACTTCTTCAAATCACTGTTTTAAATCAACTCTCCAGATACACAAACTGTCCAGATACACAAACTGTCCAGACACACAACCTGTCCGGACACACAACGTCCGAGTATACTACATGTATACCAAGTGCAGGTAGTTGTACATTCCCAGATTGCAGTGAGTGTGAAGAAATACCTACTCTGATAATCATGCGTACAGGGCATGTACAGTCAAACCTATCTCTAAGGGCCACCTCTCCATAAAGACCACCTCTCCATAAAGACCACCTGTGCTGAGAGGTCTGTCATAATGTCTCCCGGCCTCTAAGAGGGAATAGGGACTTTTGGATTTGCACAAAGACGATGGGGATTGCTACATATGATGTCCCTTTAATGCACTGCCTTGAATGGACGTCACATGTATCAGTCCACGCAAATCTAAAAGTCCCTAATATGCATGATTGTAGAACCTGTCTATAAAGGCCATCTGTCTATGTACAGTGGTTAATTTTTTGTCTGTTTCACATTAAAGGCCATTACAGACAGGTTTGACTACAGTTTAAAGAAAAATGTGACACCGAGCTGCATTGAATTGCTGTGAGCTTGAGAACAAATATCATGTCTTTTGATTATATACTTTCTTTCTAACTGGGGTGGAGGGTTATTTTTTTTAAAATGTGTTTGTCTAGGCTTCAATGAAATGGAGAGTTTGATAATATAACAGCCACCTGCTTTAAGTGGTCGCCTATATTGGCTCTCTGTCGCAAGAAATATATGCTTTAGACCCTATCTGGAAGGACACCTGTCTACAGTAGTCAGTTTTTAAGTTTTCCTTTGATGACCTTTATAAACAGGTTTGGCTGTACTTCAGTTAACAGACATATTTTTTTTCATAAATACTATCATGTGTCATCTTATACATTTTAAATCTACACCAATATTTTATTGTAAATAGGAAAATAAATCATAGTAGAACCCCTGCTTTCAAATCGAATTGTTACATTTCTTGGTGTTCCTTTTTATTATTTCGTTTACTTCTGTCATTGTTTCGAGCTGTCTTCTCATTTTCCCTCTCCCACAAAGATTTATCCTTCATTTTTTACTGGCTTTCATGCTTCATTTCGCCTGTTGGCAGTTTCTGTTTATTAGCTCTTTTTTGGTGATAAATCCCCGCCCCCTCCACCTCTCTCTCTCTCTCTCTCTCTCTCGTTCTTTTCTTCTTTTTTAACTTAAAAAATCATGTCTGTATTCTGAGGGATAAGAGCGTTAGGGAGAGAGGAGAAAAGAAAAATGGCGTGAGGGAGAGAGGAGAAAAGAAAAAAGTGTGAGGGAGAGACGAGAAAAGAAACAAAGCGTGAGGGAGAAGAAGAAAAACTAGTGTGAGGGAGAGAGGAGAAAAGAAACTAGCGTGAGGGAGAGAGGAGAAAAGAAACAAGGCGTGAGGGAGAGAAGAGAAAAGAAACTAGCGTGAGGGGGAAAGGAGAAAGAAACTAGCGTGAGGGAGAGAGGAGAAAAGAAACAAAGCGTGAGGGAGAGAGGAGAAAAGAAACAAAGCGTGAGGGAGAGAGGAGAAAAGAAAAAGCGTGAGGGAGAGAGGAGAAAAGAAACAAAGCGTGAGGGAGAGAGGAGAAAAGAAACAAAGCGTGAGGGAGAGAGGAGAAAAGAAAAAGCGTGAGGGAGAGAGGAGAAAAGAAACAAAGCGTGAGGGAGAGAGGAGAAAAGAAACAAAGCGTGAGGGAGAGAGGAGAAAAGAAAAAGCGTGAGGAAGAGAGGAGAAAAGAAACAAAGCGTGAGGGAGAGAGGAGAAAAGAAACAAAGCGTGAGGGAGAGAGGAGAAAAGAAAAAGAGCGTGAGGGAGAGAGGAGAAAAAAAAAACTAACGTGGTGGAGGTGATTGGAGAGGGATTTAAGTGACTGTGGAGGAGAGATATAGAAAGAAAGAGAGAGAGAGAGAGAGAGAGATAAAGAGAGGCGGATGAGGGCGGGGTGTACAAAAGATCTAGGTGGTATTGCTAGAGAGAGATATACAATTACAGTGTGCCTGTGTGAGATAGGAATGTCAACATTATGGAGAATTGAGTTGGAGAGACTATGGGCAGGGATATTGGAGCTTATTTTAAAAGGCTAATCAAAATCATCGGAGAAAGGGAGAGAGAGAGAGAGAGGGATACTATTAGCAAAAAAGAGTTTCCTCGAAATTTACCTTTTATCAGCAATCATAAAATATTCTTATTCAAGCCTTATCATATTCTAGGGCTTCTATAATGTCGTTACCATTTCGTAAAATAAACGTGGAAAAAGGAAGGGATAAAAATTAAACCAATGCATTAATTTGGAAATAGGTCACTGGGTGTTGGTCACAAAGCGCGAACACAGTCAATCGCGCTTACATGATGACGTCACAATACTAAAACGCATAGCGAGGTCATTATCCTGTTGCGCATGGTGACCTAGAGTACAGCACATTATAGCGGGCGTATAATCAATGATGAAAATGTACGTTAACGTGTTAAAATTAATAACCATTAAAAACAAACCAAACATCATCAAGGAGCATGTTTACCAAGGAAACCAACACTACCTCTCCCTTTTAATGAGAAACAACCAAAAATGACAGGAAACTTGCAGGCTTGTAAGTATATATATATAATGGAATGTCTTTTTTTGTTTGTTTACTTGCTTTATAATAAGAACGAATACTTTCCGATCGCTTAGTCTTGCAGCAAAATGACCGTACACAAAAGTAAAGCTGCCACGTTTGCCGTTGGATTATACGAAAAATAAGCATCCAATTGCACCAATTACCATCGTGATATGATAACGCCCTTCATTATATTGCCTAACATAAGTTTTAATAGATTTATGAAACATCATAAATTGTAATTTTCTTCGAATATGGGGATTAACCCCAAATTCTCTTTAAAAAAATGAAATGTCATTATGATATGTAATTACTGGAGTAAATCATTCCAATGAGGCTCGATCTTGATCGACTGCATATAATATCTGCCCATTGATTACAATTAACAAAATAACAAGAAATTAACGTTTGAAATCTCTTTTCTTCAAATGTTTGGACAGTGCAAATTATTTCTTGCGTTATGTATGTCATGTAGTCTGGATAACCTCTTCATAGTTAACAGTAAATTGTTATCCTAACCAAGATCCTGTGGATTTTTCAAGCTGAAGAAAATGGAGGAAGAAAACAAAACCATACTAGCTACGATAATGGGTCAAGACAGACCGCCATCTACGGGAGCAACAACATGCCACGACAAGAACAATGGAGGAACCTGTGAGGAAAAAGAGAAGGACGAGACTCCAGAAAAGAAATCATCTGCAGCAGTAATTGAAGGTACCCGTCGCAACTTCACACCCAACCTCCCCGCCTCCCCTCTCTTTCTTTCTCTGTATGTTGATTCTCTCTCTCTCTCTCTCTCTCCATACCTTTCTTCCTCCCCCTCTCCTCCTTCCTCTTTTTGCTATCCCATCATCTGCCGGTCCGGTTTCTGCAACCCCCCCCCCGGTCCCCCTCGCAGTTTCTTCTCCATTTTCTTCTCTGTCTCTCACTCTCTGTATCTTCTTTATTTTCTTTCTCTCTCTCTCTCTCTTCTTCTTCTACCTTCTTTTGGTTCTTTTTATTATTTCTCTCCTTCTTTTTTCATGTTTTTCTAAGTCTTCTTCTCCTCCTCCTTCTTCTTCTTCTTAGTTCTTCTTTTTCGATAAACATGAGTCAAGGATACATCAGATTATTTAATTAAAATCACCACAATATCATATCAATAAATTGGATTCATTCTTTAACCTACTTCAATATTACGTTGACCATGCAAAACTCTGTTTGATCAATTAATAGAAACCACCAAACCCTATAGGCTTGCTACCATTTCCAATCAGTGAATAATTGAACAACGTTGAAGATCTACCCGGCAGGCAATACATTCCAAATCAAAATGTGAAATCGAATTTATGATGAGGCGATTTATATTTAGGCTATTCGACGTACAGGCAGTTAGAGAATTTTAATATATTGCAGATATTGTGGGATGGGAATCAATACTTAGAGATTGTTGGGGTTTGAACCTAGCCTAATGTTGGTCCTCGTTCAGAATTAGGTGCCCAAGGACTTAAAAAGACAAAAAAAAAAACGTTGTTTCTCAAGTCTTCGTATTTGTGTGTGAACTACATAGTTGACCAGATAACCAGTCTTGATAGTGAGAACAGAGGAACAGCCGACAGCGCCCTCTCACCGATTGACCTCCAAACGCATCTTCAAGATGAGAATCAATTACATTCCGGAAACACCCTCCCAGATGTAAAGATGACGAATGCAGACAGCGCCCATCCACGGCATCTTGATCGAGGATGGGCGTGGGTTGTCATGGCAGCGGCCATGATGACCCACATCATGAGCTTTGGTTTGATCTATGCCATGGTTGGGATATTCCATGTTGAACTGCTAGCGGAGTTCGGGAGGAGTGATTCTGACACGGCATGGACGGGGAGCATTCTTCTAGGAACCATGTTATGTTCAGGTTAGAACCTCGATTTCACCAACACTTTCACTTTATACAAATATTTTTGTTTATCGATAAAAGCCACCTCATCAGCTTCATGCTGTTCTTCCTGAATCCGTACAATAAATATCCTCCTTCAACTACCAGGTACACTAATTGTTTACACCTGGGCCCCGTTGCATTCAACTTGCCAGTGATGGTAACTTTGCCATCAACGGCAACTACCATGGTAACATGGCTCAACAGCCAATCAAAATCAAGATTTCCATGGTAGTTACCATTGATGGCAAAGTTACCATCAATAGTAAGTTTTATGCAACGAGCCCCTGGGTGAAGAGTGGGAAATGTGGATTAATATGTTGCCCAAATTCGTTAATGCAGAGTCGGGATTCGAACCCTCGACCTTCAGACTGAGAGTCCAGTGAATGAAACACTATACCACGACAACCCACTTTATCAAGTAAAAAAAAACAAAAAAAAAAACAAAAAAAACATTATGTGGGACCACTGTGGTATATTTGTAAAGGCTTACGACTCCATAAAAATACCAAAAGTCCCAGATTCGATCTTTGTGCTCGATGCTTCCATTCTGGGACAACATGTTTTTACCCATATTTACTTGTCTCGACCCAGCTTGTATTAAATGGGTATCTGGTAATGTTTTGGCTACTTTAATTCGTGGGCGCGTAGGGAAGAGTAGCTATGCCCTGGGTTAATATCTCAAGAATATTATCAATATCATGTATTAAGTCAAACAAAATAACAAAATAGAAATAAACGGAACTTTATCCCACTAATATAGGATCCATTCTTTTATTTTTCAGTTTATTTGGTCTTCTATTTCTGTGCTACTTTCTGAAAATCCAGTCG
Organism: Hemicentrotus pulcherrimus; assembly: GCA_003118195.1. Taxonomy (NCBI): domain Eukaryota; kingdom Metazoa; phylum Echinodermata; class Echinoidea; order Camarodonta; family Strongylocentrotidae; genus Hemicentrotus; species Hemicentrotus pulcherrimus. The sequence continues at coordinate 23,000 of BEXV01000418.1, forward strand.
AGTGCAATTTTAATAGCCTCTTGTATATCTATTCATTCATGTTTGGATTACGTCATAAGTCATTATCATATTTGTACATTTCACAGAGCTATATGTATTGAAATTCCTTTAGGTCGATGTTTCGAAACTAGTTGCGATCGAGTTTAAAATTCAGTTCAGTTCAGTTCAGTTTTATTAAAAAACACATGACATGGCAATCATGACGAACCAACATGGTCTAAATTGAGACCCTAAAGAGCAATGCTTGTGAATGGGGCCCCTTGGAAGGATGAACCTCTCAATCCCGGTCGGATTGGCAAAGAGACCGACGTGTTTCAAGGATCTGCGCAATTAAAAACATGAAAGATGGTAAGATACGACCATGGATACGATACAGTCTCACGCGCGCAGAGCACCCAAAACATGCTGGTCCCAGAGTCAGCCAACCGAGATCGAGAAGTTCGTTTACAACAACAAAAAACATGGTAATGTACAAAACTGATTATAAGGAACTGGTAAGGTTATGTCACTTTAAAAACATATTTAGAAGGAAAAAAAGTACACATTTATTTATTACTTGGCAGGTCCAATCGCCAGTGCCTTGGTTGGTAGGTTTGGTGCCCAGGCTGTTGCTATCGTCGGAGGCTTGATGGCATCAGCAGGTTTCTGTCTTAGTGCTCTAGCACCCTCTCTGGACTATCTCTTCTTCACATACGGCGCTTTGACAGGTGCGTAGATACGATATGTGCACGGGCAGATAAATAAAAGGTCATTTTGTACCAACGTTCTTAAACCCACCTAAACGAAAACTTGATACGTGCTCAGGGCTAACAAAAGATATTCATGAAAAACTTCCATTCTATATTGCTCAAAGTGGAACTACTCCATAATATTATGGACATGTTCAGTGGGTATTTGGGGTCATTATTGTGTACTATGTGCTAACTAGACAGTGCCTACTAACACAAAGACTTTTCAATCACAAAATGAAAATAGCCAATCAAGATCATCGTTGCATGTGGATATTGTTGAAAAGGCTGACCGTTAAAGCAATCACAATCGTTGTTTTAAATTTGAAGTGGCTGAACTCTTTGCCCGTACGAGCCGTGATTTCGATAATAGATGCTGTAAAGGCAAATGGCACATACGCCAGGAAATCAATGCAATGTTCACGCTGCTCATTATCTATTCACTTTTTGTGCAATGCATTACATAATTCACACGGACCACATCAGTCGCTGACGCAGCACGTACGTACCATGTTAGAAAAATGACGCAACATGTCCGAACGGCATTGCATGCATGGTTAGACTATTTTGAAAACATGCGTTCTAATATGCCAATCTCTAACTTCGTCCGTCGAATAATCGTGAAATCAACGTAATGATTCTTGTAAAACTATAAACGTAACCAATAGTTTAAACGGAGGACAGAAAAACAAGAGTGGTCCAAAACTTTAGCATCGCGTTTAAGGTACTATGTTAAAGGTTAAACAAAGTTTTGGTATGGGGTGATGAATTTGGTTCAAATGAACATATTGGAAGTATGCGATCCTACAATGTTCACGGCGTTGTCGCGGTTGAAATCGAGTCTACGGTTATGAAATTGTAAATAATAAATTCTTCATGTTGTATAGCTCCCTCCCAAGGTCAAGATATTAATTGAGCTGTAAAACAATGTTTCTTGGCTGAAATGAACCGATGATCGCCATCCCGTTTGGCAATTATATATCTCAACTACATATTCTGAGAGTTTCATGGTCGCAGCTACCATTGTACGGCCGTAGGCGCTATTTGAAATTTATCAACATTTACCGGGAGCACCGGTAAATTTTTATATTCAATTTTTCTCGAAAGCAGAAGTGCTTTAGGGGCTAAATGTTCGAGCGCTTATAATACATCCACAAGGGCATCCAAAATGTCTCAAAATTGTAAAGAATCGCTATTCACCAAATTTTCAAAATTTACCAAAACTTTGTATTACCTTTAAAGTCATTTGGTATATAAGATATAGGACACCACCATTTGCCTTTAACAAATCTGTTTCTTCTTTCCCCCGTGTTTTCGGTCAGGCTTTGGATTCGGTCTCTGTTACCTTCCTTGTATTGTCATGGTTGGTCGATTCTTCGAGAAGCGTCGATCTATCGCTACGGGGTTCGTGGTCGCTGGTTCCGGTTTTGGTACTTTCATGTTCGCTCCCATCGTCCAGATCATTGTCGAAGCAGTCGGTTGGAGACACGGTTTTCTCGTCCTGGGAGCCATGGAACTTATTCTTTGCTTATGCGGCGCTACCTACATCCCTAAGCTGATACCTGAACGTCCGTCTCCTGAGGACTACCTGAAGCATCTAAAAGATCTTGAGAGACAGGAACACGAAATGAGTTTGAACAATATAGAGCTAACAGAACTGGACTCTATTTTTTCACTGAGTACCTACCTGCCTGTTGGTAGTGTAAGTCAAACCGTGAGTCGGAACGTCAGCAAAAATGTGTCAGCGGCATCGCTGTCAGCCCCATCAATTAAACCATTGGCCGACCGTTCTTCGGCAGAAAACAAAGACACGGATTCACTCAATACGCTAAAGGCTGAAACTGTGACACGGGTGAGCATCGCAGAGGATGCACTCACCCTGACAAGCATCATGCCTTATACTGCATCAATGGACATCTACTCGAACAGGATACATTCAGCCTCCACCGTAGCAGTGCCAGAGTCGTTCCACGTAGACAGACGTTGCGGGCGCTGCATATCTCCATTCTACAAAGTGTTGCGCTTACTAAAAAACCGTTTCCTGGTAGTGTTTGCCCTCTCAAACTTTGTCCTCTGTATTGGTTACCAGTTGCCATACGTCTACTTTAAAGCTTATGCCATTCGCCTTGGTGTCGGCGAGGACGAATGGTCCTTTATCCTATCAGTCATGGGTATCATGGACACTCTCGGAAGGATCCTCGTTGGCTTCGTATTTGATCGTGTCCTCGGGAAACATTGGCGGATGTTCGGCTACATATCAAGCTGCACTCTTGCGGGCTTTCTTCTCCTCATGGTCCCATTAGTTTCAGGATACATGAGCCTCGCTGTTATTGCTTCTCTCTTTGCGTTGATTGCCGGATCCACGGATTCGCTGACACCTGCCTTGCTGGTAGCCTTTGTAGGGTTGGACACATTAGGTTATTCCTTTGGGTTCGTCATCGAAATGCAAGGATTGGGATTCCTCGTTGGACCACCAGTTGCAGGTAATCGTAAATTGAACAAAATTACACAATCAGTCTGTAAACAATTCAAATTACCCTTCTATGTCTGTTAATAAACCTCCACCCTTAACAAACCACATTTTCTCTATATACTCATTTCTTGTAATTATTGCAATATTTCAAACACACGTTAATTTGTTACTCATAATTTAGAAAAGCACATGCACACATACACACACAAACGCCCCCACACACGAATGAATATATATATCTATATCCTAAACTTATGATATAATCTAAACACATAAACTTGGATTTTGAATTTATAAATATTATAACTTTATATAAAAATCATAATTATTGTGAATTTGTACATTTGAGAATCATTTTCATGCCTTTTAAAATGCAGTTGGTATGGCCGGACAATGAGATTCAGATGAACTATTATTAGATTCCGTTTTGGTTAAGGTAAACAAGCTAAGATCTGTCTGAAACCTCTTCTACCAAAAGTGTTAAACAATCATAAGAAACATACTTAACAACTCCATCCCCTAACGCTTTCGATTTTAATTCCAAACAGGCGCCCTCTATGGCGTGTTCATGGATTACGCTGTGGTCTTCTATGCTGGAGGATTTGCTTTTGTGCTTGCTGGAATCATCATGGTGGTCGAGCCGGTGCTGGGAGGAAAATTTCGATGCCTATTAAGAACCTAATTTACTTTCTTTAAAGAATCACCTATCATAACTTTATTTACCGTAAAGCTCTGTTCGAAGTTTACGAAAATCACATGATGTTTATGGAACTAAATCATTCTGAAGTATGTATGAAATGGCATTTTCTATGTTCCTTTCTTTCGGAAACGATATGTATCAATTAAAGCTTATCTGTACTAGTTTATAAGAGGGATTAGACTACCCTGCGAGGTCAGTGGATAGGTGGTTATCACATCAACTCAGCTCTCAATTTACAACATGTAAGAAAAAGAGGATCATGGGGACCAATGGTCACCGATTAGGCATTGTTTTCTATAAAGAGGGAGCAAGTAGGAACAAGTAGGACAGTGTGGCTTTAACAGAAAATATAATTAATTGGTAAGATCTGAGTCTCTTCTTTAAATTCATGATAATTTAAAATCAGAGACACTTAGAGCCTCGAAGTTTTAGTAAGAGAAAGGTAAACTTATAATAAACTAAAACTAGCATGTAGATATGTTTTATGAAAGCAATAATAGTATATCTTGATAAATATTGAAAACAGAAAAAATATGATTATAAAAGTATTACAAAAAAGAAAAGGGAAAACAAATATAGATGACTGGTATTTCTGACTTACCCATAAAAAGTAGTGACAAATAAAAGAGAAGAGATGAAGATGGGAAGTGAAAGAGACAAAGAGAGAGAGAGAGAGAAGAAGGAGAGAGAAAAATTATTTTCAAAAAGGAAAGGGAGGAGGATGTAGAAAGAGAGGGAGAGAGAGAAATAGAGGAAAAACACTAGAGTGAAGAAAAAAAAACACTAGAAAAATTTGAGAAATGTGAAAGAAAAAGACAACAAAGGAACACAGATAAAGCAAAGAGTTTGAGTGTAGATGGAGAAAGAGCAGAGGGAGAAAGGGAGAGGAATAGGGAGGCGAAAAAGAAAGAAAGAGAGAGAGAGAGAGAGAAATGGGAGGGAGAGCAAGTGAGGGAAATACATGACATGATAAAACAGATAACAAATTTAGTATTGTTTTACCATCGCTCTTTTTCGTACTTGTGATACTGACGATAGGGTGATACCCCTCAAATGTTTGCAATTCTCATTGTATAAACTAACACTCGGTTGATATTTTTCCAAGAACCTAACTCTGATTTTTGCAATGGGTTACAATGGGTTTTCTGGTTGATGCTTTATATATTTGATAACTTTATTTATTGACCATAGTAGTAGTAGTATTTGTAGTGCTAGTAGCAGTTTGCATTCTGCAGGTCTGAAGATCATTCCAGAAAATATCTTTTACTTTGTTCATTTTGTAGTAGATAAAAACAATTTTTCAAATTTCTCAGCACGTGTTCCTTCGATTG
>BEXV01000418.1:38687-63769 GCA_003118195.1 Hemicentrotus pulcherrimus
AAAAAAAAACACTGAAAACACACCGACACACACACAAACGTACGCACGCGAGCGGGCAAATAGATACCACCATATGAATTCACCAAACTCTTCGAAGTTCGGTTAAAGTAATAAATTACCTACTTTTCTAACAAGAATGAGGCCACGATCTCAAGCATCCGATCACCCTGCATAATCGTTCTCCATTTTCTTAATTGTCATACTTTTGGCAATATCTTTTGCTGATGGTAATATGCGCAAGGTTGGTGGCAGAAAAGGGATAGTATTTGGGCAGTAATTGTTCTAGGTGACAAACAGTCTGTGATTCCGTCCTCAGCCGGCATTACAATTTATTTAATTATTTTTTTTCTATAAATCTGTAAAAACATGTGAAAATGTAATCAAATAATCTCCACAACTGACAAAAGAAGATCAGAAATGTATCGACTGTTTGTTTATTCGTTGTTTTTTTTGCGATGTTTGTTCAATTTAAAATGTACAAATTTCTTATAACACTTTTACCAGAATTTCGGATGATCGTCAACCTTGCCATCAATGACAGTGATGTCCATCTGACGTTCGGTGAAACGAACGAAACCTTTATAGAGATTCCTACGTCTGCTCTCAAAAATGGTGAGAATAAGAATGTAACTTTGGCAACAGGATCTAATGCATTTTGGATAATTGAGACAAAACTGTATTGCGTCATTCCTTTTCTTGTATCCTCTTTTCACCCATAGTAGTTTAAATTACCTTCTAGTGACTATTAAAATTATCTTCTAATCCATCATTCTAGTAATTACACAGTGTACATGAGCAAAAAGAGCAAAAATCCCCACCAAATTGAGTCCATTAATATCAAAGCAGTACATTGTGCCGTTCATGAATAAAAACGACTTAATTGTACGTAATAATTTCAGTTTCTAAATTTGCAACGCGGTGTGAAATCTATAATCACCATATTCGGTTACTAATTGGCAGATTATTTTCTTGTATTTAGTTATTTACAAACATATTGGTCAATTTCATATGTATTTTATGTTTTTGAACTACGCTGGAATGAAAAATAAAAACATTTGATGCCCATAATTATGAGTAGGGAAAACTTATATATTCAGACCTTAAGAATACTGCTATGATTTTACCCCGGCCGAGAAGGGTGACGCCCAACGCCTCAATGGCAGCTTTTCATTGCACCGCTAAAGAATAATGAGCTTGAAACCATTTTACTACCCATCCTGACTCCATCTCTCGCAGGTGATTGTTGCAAGGGTTTGATGTTCATCTTGTACAATGAGCCGCCTTTAGATGAGGACAGCAAACATTGTGCAGACAGGTAACTGCCCGTTCTTTCTTTCTTCCAATGAGAAGTTATTGATTTCTGTTGATTTTATATATTTATTCCGTTTCAACATGAACATATTTAAACATGTACAAAGTACAACTGAATTCAATAATGTCATAAACAATGTAATAAGATTGCACTTCGACATTATGATTCAATAGGCCTATAAATGTCTTAATGGCCATGTCAAGATATATATCTCTCTTAAAGGTATTTTGTATCAGTCACACCTGATTTTAATTAATCATCTCTTTTTTTCAGTATTGCATGCAATGATTCTACAATATTATGAAGAACAAAAATCCTTGGATTTTAAACAGAATTATACTTAGAATGCATCGATATGCACTACTGTTATTATCACAAACTTAAGGTAGTTTTAGTACCCCCCACAACACATTTTGCCTGCAACAGATCATGATAGAAGCAAACGATGAGAAACTATCGAAAGAAATCTTCAGGATAAATCCAACTTCTCCCTCCCAAGATGCCATATAATTATATTTAAAAGCTCGTCCGTTTTTGTCTGAGACCAGATTTCATGGAGTCTGCCTATACATCATAGGTCCTGCATGTCTATTAATTTTTTACAGATTATATTTCTCTTTCTCTCTCTTTAAATTATAATATTTTTTTTTTGTCTCCAGTGATCAATGTGAGGGGAAGGACATCCTGATCGGCGATTTCCTCTCTTTGGAGATTTTCCCGCCCAACCCTGAGCCATTTACCGCCCCAGTCGTGGTGCACTTTACACAGAACCAAGTGGTGGTAAGTACACGTGGCGTTGTTGCTTTTTAATGTACATATGAAGAGTTTAATTCCAAAAGGAGCTAAATCCACTTTTGATGAAAATTGAGTTACGGATATCGATAAGTACATTGTTTACTTCAGAGCCCGTCTTAGAACAGAAGTTTATCTAAATTTTGTGAACAATTATGAAAAATGTACCTCATAATATCACTTTTCCATAGACGCCTGGTCAAAATGTAGTGAACAAATTTTAATTTCTCTAAAGTTACAAAAATGGATTTAGCTCCTTTTGGAATGAACCTCTTCATATATATGTACTAATTGAGTATGTCATTATTTATCAAATCATGTTTATATAATTATATTTTTTATGATTAGAGCTTCGAACTTTGAAAGTAAGTGGCTAATATAGACACGATAGCCGTTTCTCATTGGGTTTATTACTAAGGAAAAATAAAGTTGGGGAATAATTGAACTTGAGCCAATAAAAACACTCATTGAATTTGGATGAGCGAACATGCCTATCTCTTCTCAATTCCATATTTTGTGTTCGTTTAAAAAAAAACATCTTGCAATAATTATCCTTTTCAGTCTTTCCCAAACGAGACAGTGTGCGTGTGGCTTGACGAGACAACGAGGTAAGTGTTTGTAAAGGCAACTCATCCGATTATTCAAAATCCGTGTAAAATCTTAGATTATGTATCAACCAAATAAATAAACTTTCACAAGGAAGAAGAAAAAAATTCCTGTAAATACTAATCGGATTTTTAAAAGGCAGTGAAGGCTTTTCTGAACGTTTTAAATAACTAGTGTAGACGCACTACTGCATGAGTAAAATATAGTGTGGAAACTGTTACTCAATGTTGCAAAAAAATACCTTGATATCGACGGTAACATTCTTAGTTCCATCAATAATTGTAATACAAATATGGACAAGAGTTATTATTGCTATCAGCGATATTGCAATTTTTATTGTCGTTGTCATCATCATAATCATCGTCGTTATTATCCTCAATATCATTATCGTTATTATTCTTATCCTTCATCTTATTATTGACATTATCATTATCATTGTAAGTAGTAGTATTAGTAGGAGTATTGATTGTTATTATAATCGTCATCATCATCCTCATCATAATTATAATTTTATATTCTCTAGTAACCATGATAACAATATATGGAGCACGAGTGGCTGTGTCACCATCAACGAAACCGGAACCGGAACCAGATGTGAATGTGATCACCTGACAAGCTTCAGCATACTCATGAAGGTCACAGAGTATGACGTAAGCAGTCACGGCCAATACACTTGACTTAATAGAAATATACGAATAAATACATGAATATGAATAAATGAAAAAATTAATACAAAAAGTAAGCTGTTTAAAATTACAAAGATGTTACCTCACATCAACGTATTTGTTTGCAAACTCACGCACACTTACAAACAAAATATTTTATATCCTTGTCCGCACATTTTGAGAACTGAGCAATGTGGTCGATATCGATTTTCCATTATGAGCCACAAAATAGCCATTTTCGCTTTTGTTCTCCCAGCACTGACGACGGAGGGTGCATGTTACCCCAAGTGCCACAATGCATTCTGTTTGTTTGTTTGTTTATTTGTTAGATGTTTTGCTGAACAGACCATTGAACGTATGAAAAAATGAAGTAGCAAAGTAAATCATTTCTCAAAGTATTTATGTTCCTTCTATAGAAAGGATTTGTTTCAATCTTTATAATAAGCATCATGCGATCATGCGAATATATTACATTCGCTTAATGTATGATATACCGAGTTCCTTTTTTTGTACAAGTTGTTTTTAATCATATATTTCCTTTTCATATGACGATTCAACTGATGGCTTTTTTCTTCTTTTAGATACCTATGATTCACGGTAAGGTTTTGTCAATTCTGACATTCATCGGATGTGGTGTATCCATCGTGTGCGCTATTCTCATCGTTATACTATTCCTATGTTTCAGGTATGTATTCAGTTTAAATGTAACAGCCTTGGTCAGGGATCGAATTCCAAGGATAATATTATTCCTGATGATAGTCCAAAGTAATATATTTGTCATAGACTCTATGAATAACATGGAGGCGCGATAACTCAGCGGTAGAGCAATGGTCCCGTGACCAGGAGATCCCGGGCTCAAAACCAAGTCGATTTGGTCCTTTGGTAAGGCATTAATCCTCATTACCAAGTCCTTTAAGGAGGCTACTAGTTACTTACTTGCAGGCATACACATGCTTTCTTAGCAGTCAGGTAAAATAAATAACTTAAACCATCGAAACCCCCATAACCGTCTAACTATCTGTTATTGTGAAATGTTTTGGACAACCCCACCGTGAAGAGGGAAAAGCAGTCACTTTTTGTATTTTTATTAGATAAAAGCTACCATATCAGGACAGTTACCATCGAATCCCATAGAAGTCAATACAAATCAAGTTACTATGGTAGAATAATACGTCTAGGGCTGTAAAACAATTGCAGTTAAAGTGAATTACTAAAGGGATGGTTGGTAAAGAGCCACATTTCTTTATAATTAAGAAACATGGTTCATAATTGTTCAAAACATATTGGTGAGAATCCCTTTTTCCCACTTTGATTTTAAAGGTTGATGAAGGAAGAACGAATTCTCCATTCCATGTTACTTGTGGCTATTGCAGCAGGACAACTTACATTTCTTGTTGGAATAGACCGAACAGATAACAAGGTATAAACGGTGATGTATTGGAATCCTTACCCCTTTCCGCTCCGCCTTAATGTTCTCTTAGGCCTACTCAATTGTTCACCATCATCATCATCATCTTCTCAATTTTTCTCCATCTCCCCCTACTTTAGTGTCACCGATCTTTTCCTTTCAAGGTCCTATTTCCTAAAACTTATTATCAGTAATAGTTGTCACATTTATATAACAAATTTGCAATCATACAATCCAATGCAGTGACCTCAAAAGCTTATATAACGGCAATAATATTGTAACTTGTTACTGGTTACATGTTTTGTGAAACAGGAGCCAGATTCGCAATATGTTTTTTTAAAGGAAAAAAACAACACATTTTCAACATGTTCAAGATATTTCCATCATCTTTCTGCCCATGTTTGGCTGTTTACGTTAGCAAACCACTCTAATTGTTATGCAATTATAATATTCATATTTCTATAGTCGTACTCCAATTTGTAAATCGCAAAATGATTTTATAATTGGCATACCTACCTTCTTTTAAAATTATATTCTGAATGATTCCCATATATACCTCCAATATTCACAGTTATTCATAATTATATAAGCCTATAGATTAAATAAAGTCCCCTGCCCTACATGCTCAAAAAAAAAGTTATAAAAAAGCATTTCTATTTGTCCTGCTTTGTTTTTAGATCGGATGCAAAGTGATTGCAATAGTGATTCAGTATTTCATGACAGCANGCTGAACAGACCATTGAACGTATGAAAAAATGAAGTAGCAAAGTAAATCATTTCTCAAAGTATTCATGTTCCTTCGATAGAAAGGAATTTTCAGATCTTTATAATAACAAAGCAAATATTGTTGTGATAAATGAAAAAATACAAAAAATTTTGGAAGTATCATGCGATCAGGATATGGCTTTATTTACAACTCTGAACCTAGAATATGGATGATTTCAAATCAGTTTCACTTTATCCGACCGGAAGTAACTCATGGGTGATAATAAATATATCAAATTCGCTAATTGAATAATATACCGAGTTTCTTTCTTTTGTAGAAGTTGCTTTTAATTATATACTTCATTTTCATTTGGTGGTTCGACTAATTTATCATTTGTTTCTAGATACCTATGATCCACGGTAAAGTTTTGTCTATTCTGACATTCATCGGATGTGGTGTATCCATCGTGTGCGCTATTCTCATCGTTATACTATTCCTATGTTTTAGGTATGTATTCAGTTCAAATGTAAGAGCCTCGGTCAGGGATCGAATCTCAGGGATAGTATTATTGCTGCTGATAGTCCAAATTAATAAAATTATTAATGACAAACATATTGCTCAGTGGTTTAGAGCAGTGGTCACATAACCAGAAGATCCTGGGTTTGAAACCAGGTTAATGCCCTATATTCAGCCATTTCGGAGACGATGTGTAGCCGTTGATCCCCTGATTACTTACTGACAAGCATGCACATGCTTTCTTAGCAGTTGGATAAAACAAACGATCAATACCTGTAAACCATAAAAAACATTTGTCATTGAGAAATTGTCCAGAAAACTCCACCTTTAAAGGAAAGGTATATATTGATATATTGAAATACTTGGTGCTTGGTTTGGTAATCCCTTTGGCAGCTTACTGAGGAAGCTATACTGGGAACTCTTTCATATCAGGGCAATTACCATCGGATCTTGTCTTGCGTCAATCAAAATAGAAGAATACGTTCTGGGGCTTGCTGCACTATAATTGTATTATATTACCTAAGGACTGGTTGGCGATGTTATAAAGAGTCACATTTCCTCATGATTAGTAAACACGATTAATAATCGTTTGATATTGATGATATTTTGTTTCTTTTCCCCCTCTATAATCTTAAAGGTTGATGAAAGAAGAACGAATTCTCCATTCCATGTTACTTGTGGCTATTGCAGCAGGACAACTTACTTTTCTTGTTGGAATAGATCGAACAGATAACAAGGTATAAACGCCGATGTCTTAGACCCCCCCCCCTCCTCCAGCTCCTCCTTAATTTTCGTTTAGGTCTACTAAGAGAGAAGGTTGAGTTCTGGAAAGAGGTGACAAATAATTTGTGACCGTTATCATTGTATTATGCAAGTGTGGAAGTACACCATATAAAAAATGTTCCCTGAAAAGCATGGATCTTCAAATGCCTTCATTTTCTAAATGTGGCATGTAACATCATACAAATCGGGATGGATTTTTACGCCACATGTTCGTGTAGTCAATATTTCTGTGTACAGTGATTGTAACTTTACCAAGACTGAGCCAATTTTCTTATCATTTTGATGATTCCAGAACCTTGCAGTACACAATTATGCTAGATGATCAACCTTTTCTGATTGATTCCATACCGTTTCTTTCACAATGCAATCGTATGACCAGAACTCAACTTTACCTGACCGTCCAGGCGCCATTTTGTCCGTTCCTGGATCCGTTTTTTATGCTCTATCTCTGCCTTCCTATCTTCATTTTTCTAGATGCCACAGACTTCTAACAAATTGCTGTAGATAGTCCAGGGGATGTTCTTTCATCTGTGACGTAGAAACACGGGCGTCAATGCATGCATATTATTTTAATACGACTGCAGTTCTAGTTGTTCATCTTGTTCATATTTTCCATTTCTATATCTCTATCTTCCTCCTTAACCGTATTAGCCTGAAATTGTTTTTTTTTCTATTCAAGGTCCTGTCTCCTTTAAAATAGACCTATTATCAATAATAGTTGTCACATGTATATAACAAGTTTGCTATTAACCGATTAAATGCAGTGATATCAGTAGCCTAACAGCAATTGTATATTGTTATTGATAACATGTTTCTTGAAACAGGGGCCAGGTTTGAAATATAATGTATTGAAAACTATTTTCAACACGGTCAAGATATTCCCATTCATCATTCAGCCCCTATTTCTATAGCCATATGTAGTCATATTACTATATGGAAATCGCTAAATGATTTTATAATCGGCATACCGTCCTTCTTTTTATATATTCTGTATGAAACCAGTACAGACCTAAACAATTCACAGTCATATGTAAGACTTTAGATTTGATAAAGTCCCCTCCCAACAGGCTCCAATATAAAAGTAAAACAAGCAAACGAACAAATTATTTCCTTTCTTTTTGTACCTATTTGTCTTTAGATCGGATGCAAAGTGATTGCCATAGTGATTCAGTATTTCATGACAGCGAGTTTCTCTTGGATGTTGATTGAGTCAATCTATCTCTACCGTCACGTGGTACACGTCTTCTCATCACGTGTTAATATCGTCTACTATGTCATGGCAGGATGGGGTAAGTCATTAGGGACTTTTAGATTGAGTGGACGAGAACGGCGTCAACGTCCACTGATCATGCGTGTCCATGGCAAGCGGTTTTAACATTTATTCCTTTTTCTTGATATCAAGAATTCAATTCTCGTACTCTCAATCTAAAAGTCTCTTATGTCAACAGCGACATCTTCGTTTTTACGGGGGTAGGGGTGTTTTCAGGGAAATTACATTAAATCAAAAGAAAACTTTTCAACGCAAAACTTATGGAAACTGCATGAGATGCACGCCATTGAGCCTCGTTTATGTATGATACTATTTAGTAATACTAGGTATTATAATAATAATAATGGCGATAATTTGAAATCGTCACTGAAGATGAATAAGGTGGTCTGTAATGACAATAATAATTACGGACATTTTAAAGCTAAATTAAGTTAGAAATAGCTTCTCTTCGATAATTATGACATATTCTCTTTATCTTTCTTATCACAAAATATGGTTAAAAGAAAAAAGTCGTTTCCACATTTATCTTTGCAAGTTTTACTTCTATATAACAAAAAAATTGCAGTTAACAGCTACACCATTCATTCATAACACCTAACAGTTATGTTGTTTTTCTTACATTTCAATAGGTGTGCCGATTGTACTGGTTGGTATTTCTCTTGGGATTTCTTTTGATCATATACCGAGTGAAAACTTGTGAGTATTTCATATTCTTGTTCCGATTCGCATCCATTGTAAAGTGTAAAGTGTTGCCGTTTCATCGTATCGAATTCAGTGGCATATCCCGGGAATGGCTATCTTCGTTCAATCGGATCTCCGGGTCGGGTCGGGTTGGGTAATCTCGACCTTTCGTGAGTAAAGGGATATGTTTTCATGAAAGTTCGTGTATCCGACGCGAAGACCCGAACGCGAAGATCCAATGGTCGAAGTAAGCCCCCCAAAATGATATAGACCTACAGCGGATTCCTCCCACACGGATGGGATGGGGGCGCCATCGTCGCATAGACAAACCCGCTCCTTCTGCATAATTATAACAATTTCTTTTTGTACTAGTGATTGATTTTCCCCTTAATGGGGCTTTAACGCTTTTGGTGTGCGCCTGTGTCTATCATCTCAATAATATTTTTCACTATGTTCGAAGGGTGAAAAACACGGTGAATATTGAAACTGTCCAGATATGTAATAGAGGATGAAGCACATAATAAACAATACAACAATTGGGTCTTAGTTATCCAGGGAATTGCTAGAGCTCTTCATATATACGGGCCCTCTATTCATTATTACCCTATAGCATTACTAGGTACCCGTTTACACAATGGTGCGTAGTGGAACATGACTTGTAGAATAGTCTTGCCAAAGGACGTCGCAGTGCTGGGCTGGGATTCGGTCCCTCAACCCAGGGGTTGTGAGTCGAGCGAACGAATCACTATACCATGACATCTCCATCTTCACCAACTACTGATGATTTTTTTGTTTTTTTTTTGTTGTTACTTTGCTTTGCAGCTGTTGGTTATCGACGGAAGGTGGTGCGATTTATGCGTTCGTCGCACCTGCTCTCACCGTTATAGTTGTAAGTAGGCCTACTTAATCATTACAATACTAATAAATCATTAATCTATTCTTACTTTTTTCACCATTGTATGCAAACCGATTTCTTTGAACATTGTAATCCAAATCAGTTTTGTTGTGCGGTGTTATATAATTAAAGGTTATAAAGTTGAGTCGAAATGGTCCTTAACTTGTCATATAAAAAGCTCATAGGAATTCTAATTGTATTAATCATGTAATTGTAAGTATTCATAACTGCAAGCCCCGTTGGCTTTTTTTTGAAAGATTATTAAAAGTAATTTGTTATCATTCTGACATGCTATCATAAAAGTTAAAGATATTTTTTTTTTTTTNATTTCTTGAAAGCAGAAGTGTTATAGGGAATATTTTTTTAGTGATTCTAATACATCCACAGGGGCATCCAAATATATCAAAATTGTAAAGAATCACTATCCAGCCAATATACTTGAACTAAAGACTAGAGGCCTTTGCATAAAACTTATCGACAATGGCAATTACCCTGGTAACAGGGCTCAACGGCCAATACAAATCAAGGTTTCCATGGTAGTTACCATTGATGGCAAAGTTACCATCAATGGTAAGTTTTGTGAAACGGGGCCATGGTGTCATAATGAGATAACATCTTATCTTTCTAACTCGAAACAGATAAACATCGTTTTGCTGGGCATCGTGTTACGAGAGATTAGAAGAATCATCGATCGGGATATCACAAAAATTGATGTGTCAAAAGCAAAGTAAGTTTACCTCTATCATTAAGTATCATTAATGATGTACATGAGGCAACAATATTTCTGTTTGTACCTACACATTTCTACTACACATTGCGTGTAACAAGTTGGCGGTTTTTATATTTTTTGAAGATTATAAGACTTATAAGTCTTTTTCCTTAAAAAATTAAATAAAAACAATCTTGACTTACATTTATTTTATCTTTATTCTCTTTATCAATATCTTTCATATGGATAGCATGGTATCATTTTTCTCTCTTTCTCTTTGAATCCATCTCACTCTCTCTCTCTCTCTCTTTCTCTCCCTCCCTCCGACCTTTCCATGACTTATCTTCCTCCGCATCCTTCTCCTCCCCTTCCTCTCTTCCTCCTTCTTTCTCTTTCTCCCCATTTCTCTTTCTACGTTTACCCCCTCTCTCGTCTGCCTTCTCCGTTCCCACCACCTTTCTCCCGCTCTCTCTTTTCTTCTCTTTTTGGTTTGTTTGATTTTATTTCTGTATTTGTTTTAACATAATAGAAACTAAAATGCAAACTACAGCTACATAATTATAATCATATCATAATATCAATGAATTTAATAAATATACCTTTAAAAAAAAAACATAGTTGACAAATCGTTTCAAAATTGAAATATCTCCCCATAGAACCACAGCTAAGGTCCTCCTTGTCTTCACACCTGTAATGGGTGCGCCATGGGTGTTTGGGATTCTGGCAATCAACGAAGACACCGTCGTATTTGACTATCTCTTTACTGCACTGAATAGTTTCCAGGTAGGAAAATGGACATCTTTGCTTCTGCTGACAACTTATTCATTATTTCCAAATAGATTATAGACCTTGCTTTACCTACAACATTTTGCGTCTTTTTGATATGTTTTTCAATTTTCAAAGGTATTTTACATGACTTATTCTTTAGGGATTTTTGTGCAAAAAAACAACAACAACAAACTATACCGATATTTGGTTGATTAATTTGACTTTGAAAGATTTGCCCTATGCCTTTCGTACACACTGCATCGCATTGAACATTGAGGGCTCTATATCAACTACATTATTCGCTGTTTGTCAAGTATTTGCCTGTACTCAGTTTTCTGAAGTTGTGTCTGATTGTTAATATTTATGATATTTACAGGGGCTGATGATTTTTCTCATCCACACGGTTGGGAATAAAGAGGTATGTACGGCGGTTGGTAGTTTCAAGTCACCTGTCGACTTAATTGTAAAATTATTGACCAAAGGTGTATCCAACACTCTTTTAATACTCTTCCCCCCTTTTAGAGGAAAATACAACCAAATTGCTCTAAAAGAAAGCAGAAAATGTGCAAAAGAAGCGGATTTTAACGAAATCGAACAAACAAACAATATGAAAGTTATGAAGTTTTCAAAGTTTTAAAGTGAATTCAAATTGGCGGAGTCAGTGATGTCACTGTGATCAAGTGGTGGACAGCTTTTCCATCTGCTCTAATATGCAAAATATATGACTCGGGAGGCTATTTTCGAATAGATGTTTAATATCCACAATTATTATAAGTTGCATCCCAAGGGGGAAGATGCTTAGGAGAAAAAAATAGAAATTATAACATTTTTGTACAAGAACAACGAGAGAGCGGTCCTTTTTCACGTATCACCTTTTCGACCTGCCAGTGTTACCTTCAACCCCCCCCCCTCCCCCATCCTGGTAGGGTTACTGAATCTCTCTCTCTCTAACCCCCACTCATATAAATTTTTACAGTGTTTTTGTCCATTCTTATTTGAACAAAATGTCAATTTTCTTCTCCTCTCCGATTCATAGTTTCGTTCCAAAGTCTACCGCGGGAAAAGGAAGGTCGACCCATTCTCGGGAAGCAGAGGGCGCAGTAATCCTTCAAGTAGCGGTGTCACCACGACAACAGTCGTTCCGATGAAAATAGAGACTAGTAGATCTAATTTAACTCTTGTATACCAGTAAGATTGCAGACACAAACCCTAGTCTGTCGTCAGATTGTCACAGATTGTCTGGGCCCGCTAATTCATGTATGCCCTATTATGGTTGACTCGAGCCATTCAGGTCTCCACCCCATTTGAAATCTCAATTTCTGTTTGAAATTCCGATCCGTGGTATCGGTGGAATTCGCTTTAATGAGATGCCAGATTGGGGCATTTTCCCACCCAAAATAAATTATGAAGACTCAAACGAGGACTATAGCAGCACGTTCACTTGACCAGCAGTCTTTGCCTTCAAACTGGCACAGGCGAACCTGGTTCGAAACTGAGTCACGTCTTCCGGATGGTGACGTTAAAGGTCGGACCCTAGACGTAAATAATCATATCTGATTGATGCACGCCTGTAAAAACCGAATTACAAGCACACACATGCACACATCTCAACAATCCGCAAACTGAAACAGCGGAAATACAAAGAGATAATGTAAATTCAAAATCAAATTTAAATGATTCATTAACAAAATATCACGCGCAACCAAATGCTTGATTGCGAAATCTTTCACAGATTAAAAAAACAAAACATTTATTATCATGAGAATCATGAAACATAGGTACACAAACAATAGATAGAAGAGTATAATACAACAAAAATATTGGCATTTAACACCCGAATTTAATTGAAAAATGTAAGTGCAGGCGTAAAATGAACTGGGTGGACGTTCTACTCACAATTAATATTCTGGATTGGTTTTGATTGAAGACTGATATAATTATATGCAGCTAAATACGACTCGGAAGAAAAATTAACACAGCAAAAAAGCCCAACATTGATGTAATATTCAATTGCGCATCATTCTATGTAATTTTAAACTACTCTTTTTGGTATAGACTAGGTCTTCCGGACCGCCTGAGACAGAGTCTCCTATTTATATGAAATTTTAAAAGTTTCAAGAAAATAAAGGAAATAAAAGAAAAAAAGTGAGAAAAATGGAATGTCAGAATTACTAAAAAAGCTGATAAGTTCTTTCTTTTTCTAATGAGATAGCTCGACATGTACCTATAGGAGACGAATTAATTACAACAATAATATGAAGGGAAAAAAACACAGTTATATAAAATTGTCTTGAAAAGAGAACGAGAAACGATTTCTAAAGTGAGATGTTAGGGGATTTGTGGCTTTAAATGAATTACAATTGATATCGCTCGTGATTTCTAAATAGTTAAACAAAATCGAGAACTTTGGGGGTTCCACCCCTAGACCACCGGAAGAGGTTCTGCCCCTTGACCCCATCCGTACAGATAAAAGCGGTTCTCAACAAAGTTGCATACAATTTATTGTCCTAGGAGAGAGTGTATGTGCTTTGTGTATTTTGAGCTTCTATCAACCTTAAAATTTAGTAGGCAAGCTTTCGTCTACAATTGTTTGCTTTGATCTGCTGCCTCGAGATCTCTAGAGCGAAGAAAAAAGATAATGAATAGCCTTAGTCCTTAAATCAGTAAAGGATTATTCCTTTTTATCCAAATGGATTCTTTCACACACCTTTTCTTTGACCAGTAGTGCGTTTGAAACTTTACAAATATGGGCATCATTCCATGCCGTCAAACGTGTTGACCAGTGCTGAGGGTGTGTTCAGCTACTGTTGAATGAGATGGAATGCTCAATCTGAGGGCTCTTAATATTGAGCTCATTTATAAGGATTAGTCCTACACTAAATAGGGATTCTGGCTGTTCTTCAATTGTGTACGAGAATATGGGTGTCTATGTGTACATGTGAGGTTGAGTTAGTTGAAGATGGTGGGGTGAGGTAAGGATTTGGGGAGGAGGGGGNGGGGGGGTATTATTATAACTGAGTTCTTTCATTTTTCCCGATCATAATTTATGAATTGTTCATGTATTAAAGCCTATCTGTACTAGTTCGGCCAGGAGGGTATCGTTTACTACATGTGAATATAGAGGGCGCAAGTAGCTACAATAGTGTTATCCCGCTTTAAGATGATTTAATTATGTTATCGTGATGAAAAGGGATTTATTTTGAGGTATTGTCTGTATAGTTTTTATATTGAATGATACCAAATTAAAAAAATACGGAAGAACAAAAAAGGGAGGGACCGTCAAGGAATAAGTTTGAGGATACCTGGTATCGACCCTTTCAAAGTGCACAAAGACAATCTTAATGCAGTCTATAGGGGTAAAATTTGATTTACAGAGGACAGTTAGTTGATCTCATGTGAATAACTTTAATAATTTAGACCTAATATTCTATCAAATTTGCTCCGCCTCACTTGAATGCATATTGATGAATGACATAATGTGAGTCCCATATTGTAGCTGCTTAAAGATAAAGTTGAGTTCTGGAAATGCAATTATATTGTGAAAGAAACAGTGTGGAATCGATCAGAAAAAAAGAAGTTGATCATGTAAGTATTGACGTACGGCAAGGTTCTGGAATCACCCAAATTAAAAGAAATTTGGCCCAGTCTTGGTAAAAGTAACGAGCAATGTACACAGAAAGATGTATTTGTGACTGCACAAACATGTGACATAAAAATGAGGCCCATATTTGTTAAAGCTGTTACATGTCATATTAAGAATATGAAGGCATTTGAAGTGCCATGCTTTTCGTCAGGGAACAATTTTTCTCCCATATTCTTCCACATTTGCATAATAACAATGAAACCGCTCACTAATTATTTTTCATCTCTATAGATCCCCAGAACTCAACCTTCTCTTTGCAGTCCAACCCTTGTAATAAAGTTATTTGTATGAAAGTAGACAGATCAGATCCTAAACAGATTGGCGAAAGTTTGAAATCAATCGGATCATAATAAGAGAGTTATGAATGTTTGAAATAGGAGATCACTATACCTATGCGAATGTCAAATTGGCAACTTTGTAAGTGGATTGTGACGTAGTCATGGACTATTAATTTCTGTGTTTCTCCCAAGCACTTCTCCCTCGAGGCTGCAATACTGAAAACATTATAGATAATAAGTTCTCTGAAAATAGAAGACTCTCTTGAGTCATATATTTGGAAGAAAATGATATGTTAGTAAAACAATTTAATGGAAAAGTGTCTGGTACTACATCGCAGTGACATTACCGATTCAGCCAAAATGAATTTCTCATACGTATTGTGATTACAACTTTCAAAAATCTACAATTTCACTATTATCATTATTATTATTATTATCCTCATTATTAAATTATCATAATTATCATTATTATGATGAAGATGATGGTGATTATCATTATTTTTTATTATCATTATTGGTATTGTTATTATTATCAATTGTATTACTTCTGATAGTTTTATCATGAGAATTAGTAATTCAATTTCTAATGATATAATACAGGAGGAGCCTTTTTTTGGTGTAAATTTCTCTTTTATTTCTGTTGAATTTAAACTTTATTTCTCGTTCATCTTTTGAATATAAATGTTTTAAAACTCTTCATCTTCAGAACAAGAACTTAGCTGAAAAAAAGGTGTCGGAACTGCATGAAAACGGACCACTCGTGTTTTATATTGAATGTACCTTGTGTGTGATTCAAATGTAGCTTATGATATGTTTAAGTGGGAAAAAGTATATCAATAACTTTATTCTGAGAATATATAAAGAGACGATACATAATTGAACATTAACGTGTACAACTGCATATTTCTGAAGGAAAAGTTTCTTGCTTATTGTTCTTTTTGACACACATGCAATCATTTATAGCAGGTCGGGGTAAGTGTGACTAGAAATTGCAAATTACTGAGACTCTCCCTACAGGGGCCGCACAGCGCCATTTTGAAAGGGGTGGGGGTAGGGGTGAGCATTTAAGAATGATATAATTATTTCATCATTCTAAGTATCATGGAGTCTGTCCAGACCCCCCTCGTTCTGCGGTCCTAGGCTCTTATTGCATAATTTCGTAGTAATTGCGCCAGATACAATACCTCTTTAAAATCGAATGGTATTATTGGTAGGCTATAAATTTGATGCTCCGTTAAACGCGAGGAATTTATTCACCTTTTACAATCGCAAAACTGTTAGTTTAGAATAGTTTGACATAAAGCGATTAGACCCTGGGTTCCAGGCTATAAAAATGCCATACCTACGGAATTTCCTTTAATAAGAAAATAAAGCTCCGGTATCAGTGATGAGGAAAATTGTCAATTCCAGCTACTATCATTATTGCGTATCAATAAACGAGTTTTCATTCAGCTATATTTTGGTGTATATTGGGTGTTTTTCTTGTGTAATGATGCAGAAGTCATCCGTAGATTTAGTATTGCGTAATCTGGGAATAACAGAGTTATTTCGTTTATGGGATCAAACAGATATCTCTTTGATGGGATATACAGAGTGAGTCAGAAAAAATGCCCCACTTTTTAAAAGTTGTATTGTTTGAAGTATGAATATTAATCATGAGTTTCATGATTATGTCTTGATAGAGTTATCCTCCCACAGCATTTAGGTACCATGTTCATTTGAATCTCTGCCTGTATGACCAAACATCAGAAATCTTTACAAGACTGCCAGATCTCACTTGCGCCCAGTTACTGGGTGAGGAATAAAACAGTGCATTGAACAAAGTCAGTCAGACAGACACAGACACCCATACACACACACACACACACACATACATAAACAAGATCTTCGGTAAAAGACACCTCATAAATTACATTAATCAATGACCAATAAACATAGACAAATCTCAAATTATACATGATTGTACATTTTTGTTTCCTAAAACAGTTTATAATCAAAATAACATTTATGGCGCCATCTACGGCAACGAATACAGTAAATGGTTATGCAACAAAGTTACTCATTTGTTATGTTGAATGATGCAAAAAAGGGGCGTGGTGATAGCAAACTGGTGTGATTTGGAAATCGGGTTAGTATGGACTTGGAGTTACGGAAAGAGAAAATAATACTGGGGGGGGGGGATTCCTGACAGTGTTATGTCATCTCAGATGTTCTCACCTTCAAAACACAATAACCGAAAAGAATAGGCCCTTTTCGTAATACAATCAAATCGAATGCACAGTCCATTGTTAAGTGCCTAGTTACAACTCATTTTATTCAGTCTGCCGATGGCGTGCATCACGTGTTGTAAGGTAAGACAACGCCATAAGGTTAATTATTTAGCACCAAAACGCCAATTTCATAATGTAACTAATGCATAGGTCTTTGTGATGTGCCTCTATACAATTTAGTTCATTCACCTGATAAGAATAATAGTGTTTCAATAGACGAAATCCGAACTGCATACATGAGTTATTGCGAGGTAGGACAAACATTACGGCTTGAACTTCCTAGCAACACTTAAGATATGCAGTTTGCATTCTGACTATTGAAATACGGTTATTCTTATCACGTGAATGATATTTTAAAAATTGAGGAACTTCACAAAGACTTATGTATTCAAATTGGTTGCATTACGAAAACGGCAAAATGCAATTCATATACTGACTGCTGAAATACAAAACTTATAACAGGTCAATGAAATAATTTGTACATGTAACATGACACCTAACAAAGATTTATGCATTAAATTTGATTGCATTACGAAAATGGTCTATTTATGCAAAGGTTCGGTCACATACATGACATAATTATTTAAGGCCTTGGGGCGTGGCGTTTTGTAAGCGCAAGGTCCATAAGAATGAGTTACATGTAACACCCGTATAAACTGATGTCCTAACATGTTATTCAAAGATGTTATATATCTTTTAAACTCCCATTCCCATTTTTTAAATTTTTATATATATGTAGGAATTATCAAGTTAGTTTAAAATTACCACGTATTCAAGCTTAGCTTATGTGGCAATGCTTCTTCATGATCATTTTATGTTAGCAATACAATGAATGTATTAAACATTCATTTTATATCATTTTTCTCATCATAATTTATGGTGTTATTGGTTTGTAACTTTGGAAAAAGTCCATGAAGACAAATAAAAATAATTCCAAAATGGAATAAATCAAAAGTTAAATACTCTCTTAAAATTTATTCTAACGAAGATTAAGCATACATGAATTAGTGAAGCCCGTTTTCGCTCAATCATATGAATACTATCTGGTTAACGCTGTTCCTGGTAACCTCACAAAGAAGAGGGGTGAGAGAAAGGTTAAGCTTTTATTGAATAGGGTTTCTTATTATCAGATAATCATCATCTCCAAAATCCCAAGTCTGATCCTATTGAAATCGCTTTCTTTCTGGAGCTCTCGTCTGTGTCCGCCTGCATGAAGCCCGCGAAATATTCATACATTTCACAATTCGGTTGTGAAGATCGTAAAATCTTAAATTTAACAAATGTCATTCTTTGACAGATGCAGGGAGAGATGAGGCCCCTTGCCCCAACGCCATCATACCGCACCTTGAGTACCCAGAAAGAAAGAAAGAAAATATTGGCTCCTGATCGTGCCCCACAGCGATTCCAGTCCCTACTCCGTTACTTGGTCACAATTTTTTGGACATGGCCCCCCACCCTTCCCACCACTCTGACATACCGAATAACCAATAAAATCCGATAACGCACAAAGAAGAAAATTATTTTCCTAGAAGTCTGATTAAAGGTTTTATTTCGTTTATTCAGGGCCCGTTGGAAGACCACTTCTTATTGGTGAATGGGCTACCTTGACAAAAGATTAAAAATAAATAAATAAATTCAACGTTATACATAATATAACGTTCGCTCGCTTTAGTAGGCGGTTGGTCTGCAGGCGCCGACTCTAGCTAGGTTGATACTAAATAAACTCTTGATCAAAGCGTAAGTCTGCCACTCTCTAGCTCTGGCGGTGTCAAAATACACACATAACAGAGCACATGGGGTGCATTAGACCGTGCAGTCAGCTTAGTCTTAAAGTTCAGCCAATCCGTTACGCAATAAGACTGACAAGGGTCTGTGCAAGCAAACTAGTAGGCTATTGAGGCTGTCTATTCTAAGGGTCTAAGGGTTCCTGTACTAAACCAATGGAAATGACAGAATTTGGTAGTGAATGGGTTAAGAGCCATATCATTACATAATAAATCAAAAGTGACGTATTACCTTTTTCCCCATCCATCTTCCTATAATGCTATAGCTTAAAAAAGGAGACCTGGATTTTGTTCTCTTTTTCTCACTGGGGTACGGAGTTATGCCGACAAAAAGGAAAAAATGAGGGAATGCAAAAATCTGGGATTACTTTTTCACTTAAAACGTCTCTTACAAGTAAAAGAAAAGAAAGGGTGCATTTCGCAACTGAGTGCATTCATAAAACTACACACATTATCCCCTTGTAGCCAACCAACTTACCCTTTGTGTTTTGACAGAAGGCTTTCTTTCTTTCTTAATTATCCAAAATTCATAACTTTTTTTTTCCGTCACGAATCTTAGTTGTTCGAACACTCACCAATCTTAAACTTCAGGGGGTGTCATAGTCAAGTGACTTTAATCATGGACCTTATTAGGTCCATGCTTCAATTGAGATGTGCAGGTCATGGAGTCGATCCCTGACACGGCACTTTTCTCAAGGTATTTTATCTCCATTGCTTCTCTCCGCCAGGTGTTAAATGGGTACAAAGGTACAAAATACGAAAGCCACTGTACGTTCCTTAGCATCGTGAGCGTCTATTAATGGCTAATGTTAATAATATGAAATTACATCCCATAACATTTTCGAAAATGGATATTTGTTTCTCTAGGGCACCGGTTAATCAAACTAGTATACTTTTAGAAAATTGTCTATTAGAAACAGAGAGTGAAGTTAAATTGACAGGGATTACTATACAAAATGATTTGAAGTGGGATGCTGGCACATAAAAGACATCAAATAAAAGGCAAGTGCAAAACTGTACATGCTACTTTTTTTCTGGTGAAATATGGTCTTCCAAAGGAAGACCTAATATTATTGTTTGTTGTCAGTCATATTCACCCCTTACTTGAATATGCCAGTCCTGTTTGGAGTGGAGGACTCACGCAAATCAAAACGAGAGATTGGAGAGAATACAAAAGAGAGTGTTGCGGATAATTTTTCGTAAGGATTATAATAACTATACCAATTGACTTTATCAATTACAAAGGTTTAATAAAAGACGCCAATATTTATGTGTTACGTTCCTTCAAAAAACATTATCACTCACTGATCAATTTAAACTATTCTCCCACAAAAGAATTGTACTCGAACACGTGGAAATTCAAGGAAAATTCCAGATTTTAAATGTAAAACCAGTTGCATGCACAACAGTCCTATTGCAAATTTGATTCGCCTGTATAATAACAGTGAATTTGCTCATGTGTATATCTATTGTAATGGTTTATCACTGAAATGTTTTGATTCCTGTACATTCTTTTAATGATCTTGTATATCGTACCGGTAGGTTTTAATGGTATAGAATCGCTATTTACTTTTAAATTTGAATAAATATTTCAAATATTACTATATGTTTATACCACTGCTCTTGCCGCTATCCTTGATTATTTTACCACTATACCCACAACTGCAATATTGTAACATGACGAACTGTTGTATAATTTGTCTTAGTCCAAACGTTGGCATATAATTATGTTTATACATTCAACAAATATTTTGTTGTTGTAGTTCGTTAACTGTTTTTTTCTTCAAAACTGTTTATGGTATTTAGGCAGTACTACTTGATACGTTTAAATAATTTTAACTAGTTTAAATAGTTTTTTTTACAATGTATCTATCCAATTCCTGTAATTAATGTGCAATTCAGTTGTGAAACTGCGATCCATGAAAGATGCAATAACACGTATCTATCTTTCTATCTATCTACCATGCCTCTCACGCTCGAGCGCGCACCCACAGACAGTATTTCTGAAATCACGAATGACTTCCTATAATCGCGGAATGATCAAATATACGATGTCCATTGGTCTTCGCTAATCTGTAGAGGTCTAGTCGTTTTCATCCTACTATATTGTTCATAATTAATAGGGCTACAGCTAAGGAATTAGTGGGGCTTAATTGTTGCTTTCCTTGTCTCTCTGCACAGTCTCTCGCTAAGCCACATGTGTAATTTTGCACTAAACAACTTGGTAACGATTAGAGGAAGGATTATATTCCTTTGGGCACCACATTGGCTTTTAAGAAATTTCAACTCTGGGCCCTGTCTTACAAAGAGTTCCTATCAATCGCAACTTATTTGCCATTGATATATATCGCACTTATGCGTATGAGAGTTAGGAACGTTAGCAAACGTGCGATTGATTAGAGAGAGGACTTGCGATTGATTTGGATCAATTGCAACTCTTTGTAAGACAGGACCCTGGTCTTGATGAGTTACATGACAACCCCTTTTATTTCACTCTAAACACTTAAATAGTTTTGAAGCCTTATGATAAATACAATGTCAATGTGGCACAGGGGTATTCGTTGTGTGGCATTATAAAGAGTTAGAGCTACCTCGTAATTTAATGTAGTCTTCCAAATCTTTCACCAACAGCGAGAATATGGATGAAGATTGACTGGATTGGGAAAGTCAACAGAAGTGAATGAATGCTTGCCTACTGAAGTTTGAGGTTGGTAGAAGCCTAAACGCCATGTTGTGATAACACCACTAAAGAAAGATTTATATTAACACTGTTAAGTCGAGTGATTTTTCTAAAAGCATTACACACTTGGCAATTAGGTGAGGCATGGTATCTTTTAATGCCATTGTAACTAATATACAGGAAAAAAAAATCACTTTATATTTACCTGCACTTGCTACTCTCCACCCAGGTGTTAAATGGGTACCCGGTAGGATGCCAACGTTCATGTGGTTGGACGAGCAATTGTGCGCTTGTAAAATCGCGACTGGCTGGAATGCTCCCCAGGGAGTGGAAAATGTGCACACATTGTGTGCGGCTATAAGCCTGAATCCGATGACCGGGTAATAGTATATCTGTAAAGCGCTTAGGCACATCGTTGGATCGGTGTATTGAGCACTATATAAAAAACGGATTATTATCATTATTATTGAAATAAACACGGAAGCAATAGGAATAATCAATGAGTATGTATATTTATGTAGAAGAAGAAGAAGAAGAAGAAGAAGAAGAAGAAGAAGAAGAACAACAACAACAACAACAACAACAACAAGGAAAAAAAGACGAAGAAAAGGAGAAAAGAAGAAAAAGAAGACTGATGATAATGATGATGATAAGGATGACGATAATGATGGTTTTTAAAGAAAATGGTGATTACCTCCGCGGCAGAACCCCCCAATCACCACAACCTATAAACCTTTGTGTCGATGTTACGCGCTACAGTATATATTTTATTTAGATTATTTGAAAACAGATACAAATATCTCTGAAGCTGAATCTTATTGTGAGACTTTAGTTTGTTCCTTTTTATCTCGAGAGCCGTTGATTCTATGAAAATCCGGTGATCCAAGTAATTTCAAGTAAGTAAATTACCGAAATAATCACCGTGACAATAGTTAGGTTCACACGGCCCGTCGTAGAATCTTCAGACGACCCATTTAACGACGCGTGTTCACACGGCAACGATGCAAGGATTGTTCGATGTTTTAAACTTCAAGTCGGGCAAGTTGAAACCTTAACGTTTTTTTTTGTGTTCGCACGACTCGTAACTACGACTGAGGACCTGTAGCTCGATCGCTCAATATGGTTTAAAACTGAATAAACTTTAAGTTTCGGTTCCACCCTGTGGGTCTGCGCGCTCCTAAACTACCTCGAAGTTTGAAACCAAAGCTAAACTTAAAGTTTAGAGACTGCCGTGACAACCTAGTTATTAGGGACTTTTGGGATTGATACGGTCGACGCTCTTTTAATGCACTGCCTTGAATGGACGTCACACGTATCAGTCGGCGCAAATCTAAAAGTCCCTAATTACGCCATCGTGACGGCGGTGATATAGGCCTATCTGGACAATCAGTAAGTGTAGCTTCGAGTCTGCATGTAAGGTGAACATTTTCGTTTTGTTTTTTTCTTAATCTCAGGCTTATGGCAGTTTTAAAGTGGGCCCACACTGCACACTGTCTGATGCACAGTGCCTATGATGATGTTTTCATTTCAAATATTTTTGTATTGGGTTTATACGGTGTGTCTCATTAAACTAAAAAATAACAACAAAACAAAACAAACAATAAACAAACATGCATGAATACACAGGCTTTCTTAGCAGTCAGGTAAAATAAACCATCAACAACAATATCGTACAACAAAAACAATAACAACTTTAGGGTGCAAATTTGAAGGGGCGCAATACCATTTTTCAGACATTTGGGGTTAAAAAAAATAAGTCTGTTGGTCTAGCTCTATGTCGCCTAAAAACTTGGTCGCCTACAAACCCTCTCAGGCGACCCCGGTTTGAAACTGAGTCACGTCTTTTGGATGGTGACGTTAAAGGTCTGTCCCCAGACGTAAATAATCATATCTGATTGCAACACGTCTGTAAAAACCCAATCACACAAACACGCACACACACACACCAAACTTGCTTACCCCACTGTCCATTGTACTGCTAATACGAAGTCATGTGCTATTAACACTGCTGTTAAAATTATGAAAACAAAGTGTCAGAAGTTTGTTTTGTAGCTAATTTTTTATTCTATATGCATATTTCTTTAATGGGCGTCTCCATTAATCAAGCCTGGGCTTTTAGAAGAACCATGACTATTTACACTGTATCAATAATGTTCATACACACATGATTTACACACCGTTTTTTTAATGGTTTAATAAAACGAATTGAATTGAAGTGGGCCTCGAAAAGTATTTTACTTTGAAAGTTATGAAAATTCCGGTGTAAGTCAAATAAATTCTGATAAATTGCAATAAGAGCCTTATACTTAGATCAACCATACAAAAGCTTTGCGACATATGTCAAATAAATCCGGATGAATTTTATTAAGAGCCTTCTGGTATTACATAGATCAACAAAGCACTTTGGGGCTTTGCGACATAGTCTCCGGCGACAGCCGCTCTTCAGTCGATATCCTACACTTTTGACCAAATTCCTAACTTAAACCCTGGACCCAAGACTAGTTCTGTATTAAAGGAAACCTCACCCCTAGAAATAGCTCTCATTATTCAGAATGATTTGTTTTATTTTTGCCCATTAAAGGTACTATGTCCCTCTTGCAGCCAACCTGAAATTCTGTAGAACTTTGCAGGAATTATGAATATGTCATGTATTTCCTATCTGTGAAATTTAAACGTTAGCATTGTCCTAATATTCAAATTATGCAAGGAAGTCCATTTACTTGCTAGACTTCAATGTCAGACACTATTGAGTGACTGACTGGCTTTTTTCTTCTTTGGTAATAACATACATTAAATGAGCTGTAAAGGGTACAAGAGCAATTGTCTTTGCGCAGCATAAAACGTATGACCATTCGGAACAATGGTCTGTAAATCAAGACTATTACTTATTGTCTCTATAGCTCCTAAGTCTATTTGAAAACTAATAATCATTATTTTCCCACTTGAAGACATTTTCAAGCCCCACCATGGAAGTTCTCAATTAATATCATCTTTCAAATGCCGTTGGAATTTAACCTTTTCATTTTTGTTTTGCCTGCAAATGGGACATAGTACCTTTAATCTACAAGATACATGTACAGCTTCACCTGGAACGTCACATTTTCAAGAAAGTGGCTGCGTCAATGTCATGCTAAAAGGCATCACATTACGCCAAGAATATCTTCATTTATATATCTTGTACATTTTCGTAAGTAATATTTTGAACGAAAGAACAGGAATACATCTCATTTTCAGAAGACCTACACATATTTTTTGGGGTGAGGTTTTCCGAATGCCTAAGTCACACCAGGGGCGTACGCAGGGGGGGGGGGGGGGG